>CATIWM010033990.1:0-10943 GCA_949671775.1 Mallotus repandus | reverse complement strand
TGTGACAACGAGAGTTGCACGTTTCACTAGCTCATAAAATCTAAATCACTGAGGATCCTTGATCACGAGAGTAGACAAGTCCTTCGGGGAGAAATAGTTTGTTAAAGAACTTAATAAATCTAGTTTATTCATTAGACCACGAGAGTAGGGTAAGTTTAACCTAGATATGCATGAGTGACTTTGAGAGAAGCCTTAGGAACTACAGAACAAACTACCCTTGATTGAGATAAATAGATTGTCTCGATTAAATCCTGTAATCCGAGTAAGTGCCTGGCGAGCGAATTCCAAGCTCTAATTTTTAACCTTGATTTTTCCTTTTAGCAAATTTTATTATTTTATCTTATCTCTAGCTCAACATTCACCATTAATTATCGATTGTATTAGCTCATAGAATCCATAGCCATAACTAGTGCTAGAAATTACTCCTTCCCTATGGGAACGATACTCTACTTATCATTATATTACTTGTTCGATCCGTACACTTGCGAAAATCGCCTGACAAAGAGTAGACAATGTCTATGTCATTGATTTGAATAAGGTTGATAACAAAGACATCAAATGTTTAATGTCTATTTCCCATGACACATGAACATGGCATAAAAGGTTAGGACATACAAACTTTGAGCTTTTGAATGATCTTAGGATAAGCCTTGTGATGCTTGTTATAAAGGAAAGCAATCTAAGTCTTCATTTAAGCTCAATAATGTTGTGTCTACTTCTAGACCACTTGAACTTATACATATGGATCTGTTTGGACCAACTAGAGTTACTAGTCTTGGTGGAATGCACTATGCATATGTCTTGGTTGATGACTACTCTAGATACACTTGGGTATGTTTTCTTGCTCATAAGAATGATGCATTTAAAGCCTTTGAAAGTTTTTCAAAAAGAGTTCAAAGAGAAAAAAGTTTTTGTATTTCATCTATTAGAAGTGATTATGGAACCGAATTTGAAAATGAATTCTTCAAAACCTTTTGCAATGAAAATGGTATTTCACACACTTTTTCTTCTCTTAGAACACCTCAACAAAATGGCTTTATTGAAAGGAAAAATAGAACTCTAGTGGAAATGGCTAGAATAGTGCTTCATGAGTATAATTTACCTCTATACTTTTGGGCGGAAGCCGTTAACACTTCTTGTTACATTGCAAATAGAGTCTTTAAAAGACCAACTTTAAATAAAACTTCTTATGAGCTTTGGAACAATAGAAAACCTAAAATTTCATATCTTAAAGTATTTGAATGTAAGTGCTTTATATTAAACACCAAGGACAACCTTAGGAAATTTGACTCTAAACCCGATGAAGAAATTTTCCTAGGCTATTCCACCTCTAGCAAAGCATATAGAGGCTTTAATAAGAGAACTCTAGTAGTTGAAGAATCCATGTGTGTTGTATTTAATGAATCTAACTCACTTGATCCTAAAAAGGATTTGTGTAGTGTTGATGATATTGTAGATGAGCTTATGGATATAAACATTCAAGAAGAAAATGCTAGCAAGCCTTTAGAACTTAAAGGTCCAAGCAAGGAAGAAACTGAAGAGATGCCTCAATTTACCTTGAAGGATAATTTTCCAAAGGAGTGGCAATTTAAGAAAGCACATCCTCAAGCCTCATCATTAGTAACACTCTAAAGGGGGTAACTACTAGATCTCAACTAAACTCTATTGTTAATTTAGCTTTCATTTCTTAAATTGAACCCAAAAATATTGATGATGCTTTGAGTGATGAATTTTGGGACCTTGCTATGCAAGAAGAGTTAAATCAAATTGAAAGAAATAAAGTTTGGACTTTGGTTCCTAGACCGAAACATCATCCTATTATAAGCACGAAATAGGTGTTGAGAAATAAGATGAATGAACAAGGTGTCATAACTAGGAACAAAGCTAGACTTGTAGCTAAAGGTTATAATCAAGAGGAAGGCATTGGTTATGATGAAACATTTACCCTCGTTGCAAGGTTAGACGCTATTAGAATGCTACTTGCATTTGCATCATACATGGATTTTAAACTTTTTCAAATGGATGTTAAAAGTGCATTTTTAAATGGTTTTATTAAATAAGAGGTTTATGTTGATTAACCTCTGGGTTTTGAAAGTTTTGATTTTCCTAATCATGTATTTAAACTTTCAAAAGCTTTGTATGGATTGAAATCAGCTCCAAGAGCTTGGTATGAAAGATTGAGCAACTTTTTGTTAGAGAAAGGTTTCTCTAAAGGAAAAGTTGACACAACTCTCTTCATAAAGAAATCCAAGCATGATTTGCTTATTGTGCAAATATATGTTGATGATATTATTTTCGATGCTACTAACCATTTCTTGTGTTAGGAATTCTCTAAGCTAATACAAAGAGAATTTGAGATGAGCATGATGGGTGAACTCAAGTTCTTCCTTAGATTACAAATCAAGCAATGCAAAGATGGGATTTTCATCAATCAAACCAAATACACCAGAGACATTCTCAAGAAGTTTGGCGTGGATGGAGCTAAGTCAAGCAAGACTCCAATGAGCACCATAACCAAACTCAACAAGGATAAGAATGGCAAACAGGTTTATGAAAAGCAATTTAGAGGTACAATCATATCCCTTCTTCATTTAACCGCAAGTAGATCGGATATTATGTTTGCTACATGCTTGTGTGCTAAATTTCAATCTAGTCCTAGGGAGTCGCTTCTGAATGCAATCAAAATAATTTTTAAATATTTAGATGGAAGTTTGCATTTAGCACTTTGGTATCCTAAGAGTTTTTCCTTTGACTTAATTAGTTATTCGGATGCAGATTTTTTTGGTAGTTTGTTAGATATAAAAAGCACTTCTGAAACTTATCAATTCTTAAGAAAATGTTTAGTTTCTTAGTTTAGCAAGAAACAAGTTTCGGTTGCCTTGTCCACTGCCAAAGTGAAATACATTGCAGCTAGTTGTTATTGCTTACAAGTGTTGTGGCAAAAACAACAACTTAAGGACTTGGCATTGAGCTTCATCCCATTCCAATCAAATGTGACAATACAAGTGCTATAAACCTTAGTAAAAATCCCATTAAACACTCTAGATTTAAGCATATAGAAATAAGATATCATTTCTTGCATGATCATGTGCAAAATGGTGATATCATGCTTGAATTTGTTGATACAAATAATCAACTTGCAGATATTTTCACCAAACCTCTCAATGAGGAGAGATTAAATTTCATTAAGCATGAATTTGGTGTGATAGATGGTTCAAGCTTGTCATGATCATGCCTTTTATGAAACCAAGAAATTTTAACATATTATTTGCTTATTTGCTTAATTGCTTGATTTTACATATTCTTATGCAAATATGTCATTTGTGCAATCATGTTATGTTTATTGATGAATTTGTTCTAAATAAGTTTATTTGGATATTTTTTTTATAATTATTCTTGGTTTGTTGGATAGTGATTATTTGCCTATTTATTTTTAAAAATGCATATCCTTGAATTTTATTGTGCATATTAGCTCATAATTAATATATTCAAAAATATCCAAAAATTGTCTAAATGTTATTTTTTTTTTCATTTAATTATTTTTCCATTTGCATGATCATTTTAAGGACTGTGCTTGAAAGGGCAGGTATCTACAACTTTGCTTTTGAACCTCTTCCTACCTATCCTTCCCTTGTTGTTGAATTCCTATCCACTTTTTGCTTGAGGGTTCAATTCATTGATGAACAAAACCCTCAAAGTGTTGATGATGAACCCGCTTAGGTTGGAGGTTTTCTTGATCGTCTCTCCATAATTGAATCCAACTTCAACACTAGGTTTAATCGAGTGGACACTAAACTTGATCATTTTGAGCATAGAATGGACCACATAGAGTATGACATTCATCAATTGTATGCTTATCACAACATACAATGCACTTGGCCTCCTATTCCTCCCTCATTACAAGATCCTCAAGATGGTCATCACTCCTAAATTCCTTAGTCTATGTTTTGTTTCTCATCTTGTTTCTATTTTTTTTAGTTCTTGGTCTTTTGTTTCCTTGTGGTTTATTTCTAGTTTATTCTCTCTCTTTTCTTTTTATCTTTAACAAAGGGGGAGAAATTGTGATGTGTTTGTGATATGATAAGTGCTATATGATTTGTTATGCTAAGTTAAGTTTTAAAGTACTGCTATATGTACTATGTTTGTGATGTATCAAAGTAGTGCTACATGCATTGTAAGTGCTACTAGTTTTATTTAAATATTAAATGATCATATTATCATGTTTCTTTTTGAGTTTAATTCTTTAAATTTTCATATTTGTGATGCTAAATCTTGTTTTTACTTTACCCCTCATATTAAACATTTTATGTATGAATTTATTTTTTTTACAAAGGGAAATAAATTTTTAAAATTTTATTTCTTATCGTGTCCTAAGGGAGAGAAATAGAGAAATATATTATAAAATTTTTTGATAAAGGGGGAGAAATTTTTTTTTCATATGTACACTTTTTTTAAACTATTTTTCTTATGTTTATTTTCAATTGGTATCAATTTAAGTCTCTTTGCATTCATGATCCATTTCATTTTTTTTCCTTCGACAAAAGGGGGAGAAGAATGAGATTTTGAATGATTGCATAAATTAATGACTTGGATATTAGAGATTTGAATTAATATGCACTCTTAAATAATATTTTTTGAATTGATATGTAAATTAGAACATTTGGATACTTGATGGTTAAATTTGCATGCATGTTTGATGCTTTATGAATTAAATTCATATGCCTATGCCTTTAAATGCTCTTTATTTAACCACCCAAGCATATATTAAGGGGGAGAATATCAAAAAAAATTTAAAACCCTAAGTATATGTTGAGGGGGAGCCTTTAAGCAAAGTTACACGCTTACACTTATGATTTATTCTCTATCATTTAAAATTGTTTGTCAAAGTCAAAAAGGGGGAGATTGTTAAACATTTGCATGATCAAGTGTTAATCCATTCCTATTTTGACTTTAATAAACATTTTTGGAACACTAATGTTCTTTGCTTAAGTGTGATTATAAGCATACGCACACAATTACATTCAATAAAAGTAAAGTTAATTGACCAATCTTTCGAATATGTTTGAAGACATTTGAATCACATTTGAAGTCTTCAAAGACCTCTAAATGCATTCCCTTATACGTGGGAAATGAACCAAATTCAAAGGAGTGCGTTCAGATGTAAAACTAACAAGTTTTCATTAGGCCAGCCTACCCTCAGGGTCTACGCTCATGACCCTGACTCCTCATGACCAAAATGTGAGAAAGAAGGTTGCCATGCTCAAAGTCTACGCTCATGACTCTAAGCATCTGCAACAGACATTTTTACAAGTAACTGTCATATTCTTAAATGCTCACGACCTTGAGCCTACGCTCAGGAACCTGAGCGTCTGAAATCCTGCAAAAGTTAAATTTGCATTTATTGAATAAAAGAGATGTTAGAGACATAATCAATGGCTCCAACAACCATATTTTTTAAACTTAATCTCTATATATATATGCTCTAGAGTTTTGTTGAATAATAATAACAATTACATTACTCTTTGATTATCAAAAACTCTTTAAGCATTCATTAAGCTTCATTTTCTTTCATTCAATTTTCTTTATAAGAGTTGGTTGTGTGTTAGAAATAGAATTTTTACTTCTTATAAGCCTTGGGATAGATTATAAGGGAAGTGAGATTTATTTCTAAGGAATTAGTTTAAGTGTTTAGCCATTAAAACACTTGGAAATTTAGTTTAAGAGTGAGCCTCAAAACTCTTATTTGTGTGGTTGAAGAGTTGGCCAAGAAACTCTTAATTGTAAGGTTTGAGTTGAGCCTAAAACTCAAGGTTGTAAAAATCAATCTACGGGAATAAATTGTGGTGATTCAAAATCCTAACTTGAGGATAAGTTAGGTGGATACGTAGGATTATTGAGAATCCAAACTCCTTAAATACTCGTGTTCGTTGTTTTTCCTTTTCAATTCTCTTTTAATTCTTGTTTAAATCTTTTATTTTTCTTTAAATCTTAAATTAGCCCAATTCACCCCCCCCCCCCTCTCTCCTCTCGAGCTCTTTCAGAAGAGCTAGGGCTTGTTCAAGTAAGATGGTCGTTTGTGAACAAAGGATGAAAACTTGCTAATAGGGTTGTAGAATATTAACTTGGCTTTTCATTTCGAAGTAGAGCAGCAAGTGAATGAAATTTTTATTAACTTCTTTGGGTTGAATGGGACGACTAGTGTTTGGAGGATAAAGGCTTTGGAGGATGTTGGTAGGTGGCTAAAGAGGACTACTATTGAGAACATGGATATTGCTTGTCATGCTCATCTTCATGGCTGGAAATTTATTTTCTTAAATTAGTTTTTTTAACATAATATGAAAGGGAGAGAAGAGGGATGTGTTGGCTATCATGATTCAGCAGGAGAGGTGGGTCCCACATGCCACCTATATCACCATTTAACGGAAGTTTTTGCCACATCAATTTTTTTAGAACTACTGTTGATAAAGGGTCATAATTGAACCACTTTTGAAACATTAAGGTCCATTTGGGAAAAAAATAATAGTGTCCAAATTAGGATTTAGCCCAAAGTTGAGGGTCCAATTTGGCCCTTTTCCTACCAGAAATACTAATGTAGATACCAACATGATTGTTGATGTGCTAATATCAGTATTCACGTGGACATCCACATCATCATAGTTAAAGATATTATAGAGTTTGACTCAAATTTGCTAATGGTAGATATTATAAGGTACTGAAATATCATGAAAAAATCATAGACTCAAAAGCGAAAAATACTAAATAATAGGGATTTTTTTACTTATTTCAAGATTTAAAATTGCTTATTCTGATGTAAAATAAGGGATAGATGCATATTTTTTTGCTATTTTGATGTTTATATATATATATATATACACACACACACATTGTGGGTTAACGTGTGAGCCCGTTTAATTATACATGTCGTGTTGGGTCTTTTCCACACAACACGCCCCATTAAAAATTCATATAATTTTTTATGATCTTAAATAATAAATTAGTCATTTACTACAAATTTTTTTCTAAAAATAATATTTTAAAAATTGTATTATGCAAATTTCTAAATTATAGAAATTATTTTTAAATTTATTTTGTGAAAAATAATATTTTATATATTATAAATATTATACAGGTTAAATGGCTCATGTTGAATTTTATGACCCGCACAACTCATTTAAATAAATGAGTTACAAGTGTCATGTTTGTATAACCTATTAAATTTTCATATCTTGTTAGAGTTGAAATATTTGACACGATTAATAAATGGGTCATGTTCGTGTTGACACTAACCATGTCACTAAATGGTCAAGCCAATATGAATACGACCTACCAACCTATTTTGACACACACACACACAACATATATATTATTTTGTAGTCAACCACTACTAGAAATTTATTGATATATATATATATATATATATATATATATTCTCTCGTTATTGATGTATATTCTCTTGTTTTATTTGTTTTATGGTCCACCATATGTCTATCAAATGTCATATTTATTATGGTTTATATGCGGATTATGCCTCAGCGGGATAATATTTTTAAAAAAGAGAATGTTATAAATATAAGTGATGATTTGGATTGGAGTAATGAAAGGTACAATGATCAATTTGATGGTTGTGAGACTCACTATGGTTCTCCACAAATTTATCTAAGTAATAAAGAGGTTGACCTTACTTTTATGTCTAATGATTTTGACAAATCATCAAATCAACTATATGGGAAAAATAAGAGCAAATATGATTGGTCTTCTTTATCAATAGGAATTTCTAAAAGAATTAAGGAATGGTGTATAAAGGATTTAATGGGCATTGAATTTGATTCAATTATAGATGTTGAAATTTTTACTATACTTATTCAAGTGCTATGGGGTTTAGTGTGCGAAGGATGACATAAGGTATTATAAAAAACACACAATCTTGATGAGAAGATGAGTTTGTTCTAAGGAGGGTCTTTGTTCTAAAATGAACTTGAAAAGGGAAAACAGAAACTAGAAGCAACTGTTTAGTTATTTTGGGGGTGAACTATAACAAATTGATTGGAAAGTATATTGTTAAAGAATTTACCACTGAGCATAATCATAGGTTGGCCGCATTACGAGAGGTACAATTTCTCAAAAGTCATCGTCAAGTTACAGAGTCTAATGGAGAACAGGTGACATAATACCTAATTTTTTTTCAAAGTTTGAATTATTTAAATTATTTTAAGATGACAAGCAAAGATTTAGAGTAGATTAAAATTTAAGAAATGACTTTATCATTTTATTAAGTTATAATAATAAATTAAATAATTCTATTAAAATTTTTAAATAAATGAATGAACTGCTAATTAATTGGTGGCAATGTAGGTAAGATCAATGCATGTTGCTAGTATAAAGACAAGTCAAATCATGGATTATATGGTCAACAGTGCTCAAGGATTTGAGTATGCGGGATTTACAGAGAAGGATTTATATAATTTTGATGATACAAATAGATGGTCTAAAATATTATATTCAAAAGTTGAAGTTGATGTTGGGTACTTATCTGCACTATGTGATATGGATCATATACTGTCGATAAAAAAAACCAACTTGGTAGTATTTTTTGGGCAGATTCATTTTCTCTAATATATTATTCATGTTTTGGGGATGTTTTGGTGTTTAATTCAACATACAAGACTAATACCTATAAGATGCCTTTTTATTTTCTTTGTTAAGAACAAACACCATTACTTAACAACGGTATTTGGGTGTGCTTTGATAGTTGATGGGACATCTGATAATTATAAATGGATTTTAAATTTTTTTTGCATGCAATGGAGGAAAAAAAAGCCAAAAACGATGATTCCTAACGGTGATCTAGCTATGCATGAAGCAATAGAGAATGTATTTCCTAAAACTGCACACCATCTATACTCCTGGCATATTGAGAGAAACCTAAACTCAAATATTCGAGAGCCAGATTTTCAAAATATGTTCGATCATTGCTTAGTTGATAATATCAACATCCAGAGTTTTAAGAATTTATGAAAGGAGGCTGTTGAAAAGTATAAATTTCAAAAGAATAAATGGGTATAAACAATGTATATAGATCAAAGGCATTGGGCTAAAGTTTATTTGCAAGGTTACTTTTTCGCTGGACAAGCTACTACTCAACAATGTGAGGGAAATGATTCTTATATGGATCATTTTTTGCAAGGAAAACTAAAACTTTTCAATTTTTGAGGCAATATGATCAAGCACTTAAATCTATACGACAATCTAAGTTGAGTTTAGATTTTACTAATTTTGATTTAAGACATATTTTAATGACCCATCTAAAGATGTTTGAAATCCACACTTCTATTGTCTACATAAGGAATATGTTCAGAATTCCAAGAAATGAGATCGCTAAGGAATTTTTTTTTTTTTTTTTTTTTGTAATAGAATAGATCTAGGCCTAAATCTAATAAAACCTTGGAAAACAAATGTTAGTATTACAATATTTACATCCATGCACTATCTTCCATTGTGAATGTCATATTTCGCTATTTCTACATTTATTCTTGTGCTATTCTACTGTCGCTTTACTATTGTTTTTTTTTTTTTTACTATATAGCAAATCAAGTTAAAGCATATTTAATAACTAATTATTGAAAATTTAAATGTACTCCCATCTAAATTCTTAATACTTTAACACTTTTTAAATTAATTTCAATTAAAATACTTTTTGATGTTAATTTTACAAAAATTAATTAAATCATAATATTTTTATTAAATCATAAATTAATTTTGCCAAAATAAATATCAAATTTTTGAGAATTGATTTTCTATGGTCAACCAAATTTTTTTACTTGATAGTATATGGTCAATTTATATCATTTTGTGGTCAACCATATATCATTTTATTATGAATTTTCTATAATACAGGAATTTAGAAAAATATATGCTCTTTTATCTTTAACTTGATATTTTGTGTTATTGTGTAGTTAACAACTGTAAAAATTAGTGAAATTTATAATTGTGGTATATTTTTTATTTAATATTTTATGGTCCATCATATATTAGGTTTTAGTATATTATTTTTAAAAAAGACGATGTTAAAAATATAAGTGATAACTTGGATCTGAAAAAAAAAATTCCGATAGAAAATATTTTTGTTTACTATGAAAGTAACCTTATCCATATTGTAGGTCTTTTTTTTTAATTTCAATGTAATGGTTTATAATTTATGTTGAATCTAATAGCTAAAAAATTAAAAACATCTATACCTTCAGGGCATTGTAGAAGCCCCTAATTTCACTTGGATCTATACAAACCACCACATTCAAAGCCTATTTTGAAATCCATGAATGATTTTGGAAAATTTTAAAAATAAGACTCCGTTTGAGAAAATATTTTCCAAATAAAATTTTTTGCTCTGATTGGTTATAATACTAAAAAAGACAATAAATAAAGAAAGAATGCATTAAAAATAAAAGGGAATGCAATAAATGAGGAGATAAAACATTAAAAAAGGTATTGGAAAATGTTTTCCCATCCTTAAAATAGGAAAATATTTTTCCTTATTTTGAAATAATTTTTCTTTAACTGCTATATTATTTTTTTTAACTTATTTTCCTTAGGTAATCCAAGCACTAAAAAATAAAGAAAAATATTTTCCACAAACAAACGGGTCAATCCATAAACCCTCAAATTGGTGTTCTTAATTGCTGTCAATGGCAGCCAGTATCCATGACTCCTCTAATCTATTCCACTGGCATGGCCTATAAGTTTTTGAAGGGAAAATTTCAAGTTCCTAAATTTCCTCTTAAGAGTCCATACTCAGCAAAAAAAATTTCAGAGTGAACATTCTTTTGTGACACCTACTTCTTTTCACCATCTTATAAATTGGCTAAATCAATATATATATATATATATATATATATATATATATATATATATATATATATATATATTATCAAATTTTGAAAGTCAGT
>CATIWM010033962.1:0-85891 GCA_949671775.1 Mallotus repandus | reverse complement strand
GTATTTTTGTTGTATTTATGCAATCTTTATTTTATTTCCAAAAATTCCATAGTATAAGGAGAGTTATTATTTTTATTTTCTTTGAATCTTTTTTTAATTTATTTTTGGTTTCTGATTCATTTTTTATCCTTTTGGTTTATTTTTGGTTTCCGATTCTTTTTTTGTATCCTTTAGATTTATTTTTGGTTTCCAATTCATTTTGTAAATTTAATTAATTAAAATAATTTGATTGATATTGTCATTTGTAAAACTTGTACGAATTAAAATTTATTTTATAATACTTTCCATTTATTTAAAATTGTTTCAACTTCTATAAAATATTGGGGAAGAAGCCACATAGACTCAATTTATGAAAACTTTTATATCCAAGCTTGTCCCTTAGAAATTAAAGCTCGGCCATTGGCTATGACTATAGTAGAAATTTTTTTTATAGGTTTTGTTAGTGCTTTCTTATGGCATAGGCCTTTTTTTATTCTCCTTCATTTTGGAGCTTCCGTTGTTTTGCTCTCTTGTACGAACTTTTATTTTCTTTGTACTTCAAAAATTTTGATTTCTGACCACCAAATTTTACTTAAAAAAAGTACAAAATAAAACATATTAAAATTACCAAAAATGGAGCTGATACTATTTATCAAACAAGAACAAAGAGTTTCAGCATTGGAACCAATCCATGGCAATTGAGGAATACAAGAAGAATGAAACATATAGAAAAGGGAAAAAAATGACTAATAGGTAAATAGGAATGACTAATATCATATGCATGATAGAAGATTAAAAAAGAGACGTTGGTAGTTGTTACACTAGTGCAAACATCATTTAGTATCTAACATACGTGTATACAAATAAGACACAAACCCATCAAAGAAACACACAAAAAGCTCCAATCTTTGATCATCACCGATCATGGAGGAGGAGAAAAAGACTAGATCTTTAACAAAGCTCAACAACTACGTAGCCAAGTCCTGTGTTGGCAAAAGATTCAAGCTTGATGAAAGAAACTCCACTTTCACCACAGAGTTACGTGCTGGAACTGTTACTTTTGTCACCATGGCTTATATCCATTGAATGGAATAAAAGAAAGAAAGAAAATTAGTTCAATATCATGTGCAAAGCTTTGTATTGATGTCCTTGGGAGAGAGTAACAGATTTGTCATTGAAGAAAGAAAGCAAATGTAGGCACACTTTCTCTGAAATTCTTTTGGTGTTGTACCTGACCTGAAATCTTATTGAATTGTTGTGGACTTTTGTTGTCAATAATTTGTACAAGAACCTAAGAAAATTTTACAGCTACTGACAGATTTGGACTTACTCTATACTTGGTTCTTTTCTTGTGTGCACTGCCGATAAGAAATGGAGGATAATTCAATTATGGAAACGCAACGTCATCCTATAACTAAAATCTTATGTGCTTTGATAAAAAAAAAACTAAAGTCTTTTGTGCACTCAAGAACTCCAAATTTCTACTCTAAAAAATCAAGCAATGCCATCACCAACACCAAATCCCATTTCAAAGAATCCATACGCCAACACCAATTCTTCTACATCAACCAAGACTCTTCTAAAAGGTAGTTTTTTTTGGATCAGAGGACATGTCTACACCACACCATATGACTAAATATCAGGAAAAATCCTACAAGAAACCCAAATCATAACTCACTAAACTAAACTAGTTAAGCCATAAGGTTGTTTTGAGTGTTATAGCCGAAGCACCAAAACCTGTGAATTAGACAAAAATGTAATAGACCAACACATATAAAGTTGTCAGAAGCATGTTTGGAGACTTTTAAGGTAGGTAAGGACAAGATCCTCCTCACACAATCCCAGTTGCTAACTGTACTGGGTCATCTTTGCAAATCATTCAACCTGATGATTCTTAACAAAAATCTAAGCAAAGGATCTACAACTGATACTAAATTAATTTCTACTATTTTTTTTTTATCAAAATCAGAATTCATAGCAAATTTAAACTAAACTAAACTAAACATAGTTATGATTTTATATAAAAACATATCAAACTTCAAAGCACAACAACATGATTATATGATCTAATCAAACTAATTCAACTAAAAAGGTAGCATACCCATTAACATTGACAAAAAAAATAATTAATACCAAAATAATCTCTACTTTTAATCAAATTTTATTTTTGAGTCTCTCGATTCTCTAATTCAATTGCTTAATCTTCACCACCAGCTTTATAACACGTTCCTTTGACTCTTCATAAGATACATTTGATGTCGCAAGATGCTCTAATGGTGTGCCCGACTCTCCTTCACAGCTCAAAAAAAAAAAAAAAAAGAGAAGAGAAGACAACGTTGTTAAGATAGCCTAGGCTAGAGATGAGTTTTTGCTTTTTTTTTTTTTCCTGTTTTTTCTTTGGTGAATCAGAAAGCTTGATTTGAAGAAAAGAAAGAAACACAGAGATTTTACGTAAATGACGGAAATGAGTATATTCGAGTAATTATTTTTTCATATATTCCATTCTGGGTGTGTTTTAGTAATTTAGAAAAAAATGTGATATTTTAGTTGTTGAAGTGACTTTTTAGAATATTTATGAAAAAAAACTCAAAATTAAAAGGGCATAAAGTGGGTTCAGCCCAACAATTTTCAGGCACACTTGCAAGGAAGGCCGAAGAACATGATAATGAATAATAGATTTCAAAACTCGGGGATTATTAGGTGATTTTCCATCCAATTAAGCATTAGAACTATCTTTAACGGGGAAAAAGAAAAAGGCTTTGCCCATTAAGACCTTCTTGGATTTTTTTTTGATGATTAAAGGTTGAATAATGTATACAATTATTTCCTAAAAAAATAATAATAATGTATACAAATATTATATGGTACTCTAATGAATAATATATATATATATATATAACCCATATCTTTAATGTAATTAAGAAGGTGCAACTTAAACTTTAAAAGAATGTTTAAAAAAAATTATGAGATCAAAAATAATTTATTATAATTGAAAGATTCATGTCTATAGTTAATGGGAAGATGTAATAACATATAAATTAAATTAAGTGTTTTATACTTAGCCAAATATGACATATATTTTTGTATTATATATTCAAATATTGAGTGTAATTCACGGGATGTAAACAAGAATTTTCCGTTGTTATAAAAGGATTAAAAAACTACTTAAACCTGGGCTAATTGGCTTTCTCTCCACTAATTGGCATACTAGCTCAGGTCAAAAAGTAAAATGAATGTGAAGAAAAAGAAGAAAAGAAAAGGCAGTTCTTGCTTGGTAAGTGGAAGGGGATTGATTGGGATTGAGTGTGATTCTGCCTCATCATCTTGTTCAATAGCAATAATAGGTGGCTAAATACATAGTTGAACAAGCTCTATATTTACCGATTCCATGATTAGTGATTGATGCGCCCTTTCCAAAATCATTTGACTGGTAATTAACTTTGATTTGTTTGTGTTAGGCCCAGTTAGGCTTGGGGGCTTTTCCTATTTGTTTGATAGCTATGGCCGACTTTGTTCTTATCTTAAGAGATGGAAAGGGGGGGGAGGGGGAAGCAAAAATAATAATTGCAATGATGTTACTTGGGGGACATTTATATATAATTTGTTTAGTTTATAAATTAAATATATTTTTACTCAAAACTTATTTTATAGTGTCTGAATATTCATTATTTGTCTAATTATATTTTAATTCGTAGATTAAATAGTGTAATGTTAAAAAAATTATTTTTTTTCAGAAAGTCTGTCTTGAATTTCGGAGTAATGAGGGCTTATTGAATACTGTAAACATCGAAATAAAAAATAGTAATATAATATTTTATTTTATTGATTTGATATTTTAATTATATATATATATATATATATATATAAAATATAAAATATGGTGACAAATTAAATGATATAAAAATAGTAAATAAAACAATACTCTTCATTCAAATAATATTTTAAAATATAAAATTTGATTTATGCCACCTTTAATAAAAGAAAAAGGATGTCTTTATTATGCGGCTCCTTATTAAAAAAAAATTGAAATCTTCGACGATGAAACCAAACCAAGAAGATCTTAGAGGAAATTTTATTGTACATTATCTCATACTACAATGTAATATTGTTGTTTTGATCCCATTATCTCAAACGGTGCAGCACTACAATATGTCTGTATTCGGAACACGCAGCTTCCGCAGGGGTGCGGTGGGGGTGGGGGAGGAGTTCCGTTCAAAGTTGCCAACTTTAGCCATAAATAGCGACACAGATGAGCGTAGAGTAACACACAATAAACTGAAAATGACTCTGTTTGGTTGTTATCATTCGTGGATGAACAATTGATGAACATATAGACCCAAAAACCACGTGCACTGCTCATTTTTTTGTTTTTATATGAGCTAGCGGCGCCGCCCTGAGCAGGAGGGTCAAGTGGGATGAAATTAAATACCAAGCTCATTTAGTTTACAATTTTCCATTGTATACTATACATAATCAAGCAAAGAAATGAAAAAAAAAAAAATTCATTTCAATACATACAATTCAAAGGCATTTGTGTGGTATCCTTCTATGGACTGCAAATTCCTTCGCTTTAAATTTTTGTTTTGAACCATACTTCTCTGTAATTGATCTCTTATTTTGGTTGATTCTACATTTAATCTTTAATCTGTTAAATTGTTCAATTTTTTTGTTAAAATTAATTTTTATCTATAATGGAATACTTTATATATAATAATTAACTTTATTTATATATTATATTTTTATTAATTAACGAACGAAATACTGCCTCTAGAAGTCCATTTATTTGAAATTTAGATAAAAATGAAATTATGATGTTAGAATTTTGAGAACGGGCAATATTTTAATAGGTAAATTAATGCCTCAAATGACAAAAGAATCACCGTATGTTTTCAAAGATAGATTATTAAGAGCCCTACTTGGTATTCATGCATCCCCTTGAAAGGAAACTTGTCTAAAATAAAATATTTCAAATATATTTCACAGATTTAACAAATGAACATAACAAGTTGAATCAATCAAAAATTACCATATTATCAAACAAGTTCTATTTCAATAAAGAATAAAACACAATTTGATCCAATGCTAAAAATAATGGAGGATTCTGCAATGTCCTAAATGTATAGATGCCTTTGATTTTTTAACCATTGAATTAAAATATAAATTATAGATAATTAGATTAAAATTAAAAAGAAGACCTTCAATCTGTCTATAAAGTTCTTTTCATAGTTAACAAAAATATTTTCTAATGAATTTTTTTTTCTGATCCAAGTTATCACTTATATTTATAACATCATTTTTATTAAAAAATAATAGGTTAAAACATAATATATGGTGGATTAAAAAATAATATATAGTTGACCATAAAATAATATATGATGAACTGTAAATGTTTAATTTAAATTTTAAACTATAACCGGTTAATCTAATATATCAGATAACTCTTTTTTTTCAAATTAATTTTTTTAAAATGTAGCAATACCTTTAGAAAAATCAAAAAATAATTTTAAAAAATTAAATTTTTTTTGAATATCACATTTTTTTCCATAGAATTGAAATTGCCACAATTTAAATATTCCTTTCTTTTTTTTAACAATAATTTAAATATTCCTTTCACATTATCCAAAAGCATATATTTTTATTATTTGACAGATTTGCTTACAATTTGTTAATTGAATTAAATGTAAACGAATCTTATCTTTTCTTTTCTTAATTTGCTTTTTTCTTTTATTCTAATGTTAAATAATAATTATTCCCTTCTTCGCCTGCATCATCATTCATCAATCTAGAGGCTGACTAGACCATGAGATGGCAACAAGAAAACCGGACTAGCCGGTAAAAAAGTCATAAAAAAGGAACCCCGCACCTCAATCAAGCAACCGCCACCTGTCCAATCTTATCCGTTTCCCCTATTTTCTTCCCTTTCCCTCTCTTCCTCTTCAAATACTCGCTCCGTCTACCCCATGCCCCAAGCCCATCTATTCCCTTTTTCTCTCTCTAAAATAAAAATACAAGGAAAATGGCTACTAACCTCCTACCGTTAACGCCCATGATGATCCGAGCAAGTGCCTCCTCTGGCCCGAAACCCGACCCGAACCGCCTGAAAATCTCTTCATCCTCTTCCAACTGGTGGACTCCGCTCTTCGGTATGCCCTCTGAGCCTGATTACATTCCCTCCGATAATAAAGCGGATGAGAGCAAGGAAGCGAGATCGGAGTCCGATCCTGAACCTAAAGCGGCGAGATCTCGTTTTACTCCTGGCTGTTTTACTGAGGAGAAAGCGAAACAGCTCCGGATGTTGACTAGCGACACGTCGTCATATCACGACGTTATGTATCACTCCGCCATCGCTTCTCGTCTGGCTTCTGACTTTAAGCGCCGATCTGAGCGGTAGTTGACCGGCCGGCCGGCATCGATTACACCTTCATGTGTTTTTTTTGTATTTTATTTTATTTTTTTAAATTTCAGCACTGCAATCACTGTTTGATACTATTAACGGTGGTGATCGATGTACGGTCTTTTTTAGTGTTAGTTTGATTAGTTACTTTGTAACCGATGATTAAGAATGTAATTATTTAGATGATAATGTGTCTTAAGCATTTTGTAAATTACATTAATGGATACATCAGATTTAGATCTGATCAATTTTTTTTTTTAATTGTCGTTTTCAATGGATGCTTGCGTTGGGTTCACGTTTAATGGCTCTTTTGATTGTAAAAGATGAGGGCACGGGCACTTTAGTCTGCAACCATTGGATTATGGATCAATAATTACCCTTTTTTAAAGGGCTAATCTTCTGTATTAGGTCAAACTACAGTAAGAAGTCGGTGACATTTGATTAGATTAAGATTAAATGAGTAAGTATGATTATCCTTTCCTTTTTGTGTACTAAAATGGTTGAAGGTAGACAGCGTCAAGGCAGTGATCAAGTTGGTTGTGGAATAAAACAAGTACAATAATATCCCCAGTTGGATTCCGGAACTTTTGATGTGTGCATCAAGTATCCAACCAAAGAATATGCTTCTCTATCAGATATAATTTTTCATTAAAAAAAATAATCTATTATAATACACCTTTAAAATGGTTGGTAAAAATTTTTTTACAAGACTTGGTTTCATTGCATGAAAAAAAATTACATATCAAAGGTAAAAGTGTATTAAAATAAAATGAGATTTGATGGGAAGGATATTTTTATGAAGGTGATTAAATTCTCAGTGCATGACAAAAATTTTGATCACAAGATGAACAAAACAACTTGCCAACGCGGTTCAGAATATTCTTCTGCATTAACAAGTGGAATTACGATGAACTTTGGAATTTTATACCCCCATGAAAGTTTTTGGTTCGTCAAATACAGTCAAATACGACAAGGGGGAAAAGGAAAACCCTTGAGAATGAAAGGTAGGATGAGTCTAAAGAACATGTGTAAAGTGTTGGGCAGGGAAGCGAAAGGAAGGGAACTGCAAAATCGTAGTGGTCCTGCAAGTGTACACACCACACCCTCCATTGTTTTTTTCTTCCATGGGGGAAAAACTAAGGTCTTAATCGTTCTGATTCAACCCTTGAGTGAATGCAAGAGTTGTTAATTTTTTAAGACAAATTGGGGAGCACCAATTCAGGGCAAGAAAACCAAGGTGCATTCATCTACTGTTGCAACTTGGTGCCTGAAAAGAATGAGGTTGCTTAACAAACAACCAAGAGAAAATAACTAGCTAGCTCTTTCCTTTCCTAAAAAATGAAGACAATGTTATACCCTCTATTGCGTCCCTTCCTCCAAATGACAACAAAAGACAATTTTTTTTTTTTACCAAAGTTGGGGGAGGGGAAGCCCGTGCACTTCGAACCGTCACGGGTGGCATCTCAAAAGTTTTAAGCATATAGCGTTTCAAAACACATGTCAGATGTTATCAATTGTCTTGCCCATGATAAAATCTGTCTTCTTATCCTTCTTCCTACTCTTTGAGGGCTACAATAGTTGAATAAAGAAACGCCTACCAAACAAAACATAGGGATAAAATTGACCATTCAAATGAGCCAGCTCTACATTGATGATTAACAAACTTAACTGAATTTCATAAGGCATGCGATGCCATCCTTTCATCAACAAGGTCCTCGTTTCTCAACTTAACTCCAGAAATCATATGTCTATTTTTTATTTCCTATATGATAGCATTTCCACTTTGAAAAAAGCAGCTTGCTAGTTTGGTTTTCAAAAAGTTTAGTTGTAGATGCAAATGCTTAGCCGGCTCCTCTCATACACAAAACCAAAAAGAATATAAACCTCAAATATCTGCAACATCATTCATAGTACAAGGAAAATATCAAATTGTTATGATTCATAAATGGATAGAAGTCATCAGCACCAAGGAACAAACAACATCCCATGATCCACAAAAGCAAATTCATTTGTTGTCCTATCAACTAGGTAGAACAGACACAAATAAGGGTACACGGGAAACATGTATATGGACACAGGGAAATGACTCCTAATTGAAGTGTTTGCATTCTAAACTGAAGTACCTAGATAGCACGGATATAGGGAAACGGGGATACGGATACAGCAAAATATCTACTAATTGAAGTGTCCGTGATAGCCTATTAATATAAGGAAGAATACTTGAAGGGAATATAAATAAAATTAAACAAGTAGACATATATATATCTGGCAATCAACCCCTTCTCCAACCCCTGCACACCTGTTCCTCATCCACCATAATGCTTCACCCTTTCCCATTCTCAGAGCACACATATTTGTATGCCCTTCATGGAGGCTCTGGTCTCCAATCTCCTGCTCTCCCCCCAAGAACTTAAACTGCAATAGGTCAGCTGGAAATAAACTAGTTTATTTCATGTCAAATAAGCATTGGACATATTTGACTTCAAGTATAATTTTTTGAGACATTTTGCACAACATTGGCATAAAATTGTTTAGGACAAGAAAATTAACATGATGCAGCAACAGCTTGCTCTCACACTGAACTGAATATCAGCAAAGGTGAAAACACAAAAGATTATCTGCTAAAAGTATCAAATAATGATTTTTCTCCCTGCAAAATGGCATTTACATTTTTAACAAAAGCAGATTCATCACCTAGAAATTATTTCTCCCAAAACAATACAGTTGTAAGATGCAACTCTAAAAAATTATAGACCCCAAAATAGGGTAAAAATGATGGGTCAACATTTCATAACAAAACTGATCAGTATACAAACTAAAATTCTTCCGAGTGATTCCATGGTATTATACAATACCAAGCTGCTATTTGATCCACAAACCCATGAAAGATGTGGTGTGACGCAACAAATCAGACCTCTCGATCTACAAGCAAAATTACTTGCTCTCAATGTCATATAGATCTGTTCTGTGCATATTTATTAAGGAAATGCAACAAAAGTCTTAGCAGGCATTCACAAAAAAGAAACATTTCACCAGCATGCATATGGGAAAATTATAATTTCACAGCATTTCAAATATCAAAGTGCATTTAATTAGCTTATGCATGACTGTCATCTCATTCATGCAGAGCAATGTGGCATATAGGTAGTAAATGGCAACCCCCTAATGACATGAACTTAGATCAGCTGAAAACATTTAGCAAAACTATTTGAAGCCTAGCTTCACCATAAGGAACTTATAAAGACAATCTGAAGCTTTATCAAATTTTATTTCCCTAGCATGTAGACGATGTCATTAAATGGCTGCATAGATAAAGTAATTAAATAAAATAAAATCGCATATTGGCTCATGAATTGAATGTTAAATAATTTTCTGTATGGTATGGAGTTCACGGCATTGTACCGCAGTAACTTGTGGCTTGCAGCTGTCTGGTAGCAGATGCTTAATGCAAAGATGCCAAAGAGAAGGATTATTTCCAAATTTTCTCTTCAATGACCCTAATTCAATGGCACTTATCTAAGTGATGGGCTGATGGCCTCAGTAGTTCTACAGAAAATTTTGTCATTAGCCCATTAACATCTGCAATCCAATAAAATTTATTAAAAACTCTTCTTCAAACTCTTTTCGGTCAAAAAGCGAACAAAGAAAACAAGCATGTATTTCAAAATTTGACTCAATCCTATTCTTTCTAATCATCATAATTTCATGTTCTAGTTCATCATATACTCATCTTGATCTTGGATAATGAACTGATATATTCTATTCATATAAATGCATTTAACTGAATTATTATAGCAACTGTCACCTATGAGAATTACTAGTACCAAATTGATGAGAAATTAAATTGACAAAAGACCATGGAATGGAAGATTGATGAAGCTCTACTACAAAGGAATCACTTACACGGTTACAAGTTACAATGTCTATAAGTGCACATTGATGCAACGGACCTCAATGACACAAGTCCAAACAAACCATTGAGACATCCTTCTTGAGATGCAAAGGGAAGACTGTACACTTGACTACATCCAATTTGCCTCAAAGTCTACAATGTGGGGCATCCATAAACTAGGAAAACTCTTACAACAAGGATCGTGAAAATTTAATTGTGCAAATTAAGAGGGAAATTCCACCTTCTGTAACAACTATCCAAGAAAGATAAACAAGCGCTATACCTCACAATGTTATATTCTGACAGCTAGGTAACTACTGAAAAATTAAATAGACTCAGATCTTGTTCTGTATCAACCTAATATTTGAAAAATTTTTAATATAAAATATGAAATAAAAAACAATCCCATTGTCCCAAAATTAAAGTAGTTGAGCTGTTATGACGTTGATATGAAAACCTGGAAAGATATAAAAACTAACACCATCTTAATTTCCAGTTTGCCATTGATTGTGCACGTAAAGTCTAGTCTGACTTTAACACATGAAAGTTCTTGATTCTACAACTTACAATTCCAATCCTATGCACGCATATACAGCATGCTGAACTAAGTTAAAAGACTTGATGGATAATTCTCCAAATAAGCACAACCCGCATTATTCTTCCTTCTAACTGCTTCCATTATATTCTCCAGCTTCTTTAAAACCATTTTCATGCAAGTCCATGCCTACATTCATTTCATATAACATACGCAGCTAAAAAATATATATTGGAATCCTAGCAGAGGGAATATGAAGCCACACAACTTACAAAAAGATTACATCATAGAAATGGAATAAAACATCCGGTATTTTCATATACCAAAATAAGTCCAATAATTACAACAAACGCACACAAGATAATGACATGATGGAGCATAAAATAAGAGAATAAAACACACACACACAACTTATTCTTTCATGATGCAAGAAAGAATCATATTGCATTATTATGAAAGAAACGAATTTAATTAGAAGCAAGCAAGTAAAATAGGAAAAGGATACACCAAGTAAAATCCATGAGCAAAAGCACCAGCCAATGCAGCAGTAAACACACGGTCCCTTAGAACTGGATTTCTACGCAGCGAGATCCGAACTAGGAATGCAAACACACAACCCAACCCACAAAGTTATCAAAACAATAATTTGCAAAAAAACCCATTTAAAGAAAGAAAGAAGCAAACGGAATAAAGCTTACTAAGAGGAAGAAGTGGAGCATAAACGAGAGGAACCAAGAACTTGAACGGAGGTCCATTGTTTTGCCTTCTGACAGCAACATCCCTTACAAAAGAAAAGAACATTTCATAGCTAATAACTAAATCAAGCAAACAATAAAGAAGAATTCGATTCTTTTATAAAATTATATAAATATATATACAGTGTTAGGTGAAACTCACCGGAGAGAAGGATCGGAGGATGATGAGGAGGCCATGGCAGACGAAGATTGATGATGATTTTTTTTTTACGGAAATTTTCGTTTGAGAGTTAGTTGCGCTTTTTGACGTGTTACTTTACTTTGTGACTTTTCTTTGTGCGCAGCTGTGCAACGCTGAAATCTAATTGAGATACTAACTATTGTGTCCCAATTTTTTAAAATTTTACAATTAAGTATCTCAACTTTTATTTATTATAATTAAATATATAAATTTATTAATAAATAATAATTCAATATTTTTACAGATAATAAATGATGTGATAATTTATGGAACTCACTTTATTGCTGATGTGGACAAATGTCATTATAATACCTCAGTAAGGTGAAACTGAAGGCTGGTTGATTACCTATAAAAAATATTAAATTGTTATTTATTAATAGGTTCACACATTTAATTATAACAAATAAGAGTTGAAACACTCAATTGTAAAATTTTAAAAAATTTAGACACCAAAATAGTTATTATCCCAAATTAATTTACAACTCTAATAAAATTTTCAATGAACAAATGGTCAATTTCCTCTTTCAAGTTCTATCAAGATCTCAAATAGATCAAATTTTAACTTTTTTTTAATAAATTAGTCCAAAATTTTTATTTAACGCTAGACAATACTAGGCACATCCTTTTCACACTAAGATAAGATAATATATTAAAATAATATTTTATTTTTTCTTATACAGCAATGTTTATCACTATCTTTAATTATATTTTTTCAACTAGTATAAATGGTTAATTTTTAACACTATAAAGGAGTGAGATTCTTTAATTATATTTTTTAGGGTGTAAACTATATGCAATATCATCACTTTATTATCCCTCGTTCATTACACTTTTTCTTACTATAAATTATACTTAAAAAGCATAATAGGATGGAGCTTCTATCAAATCACATTTTTATTTTAATAAGTCCTTTACATATCCCATAAATAAATAAATAAATTCATAATCTTGTTTCAAAAAATAAATTTATAATATAAAAAATTTAAAAATTTAAATATTTTTTAAAAAATAATTTTGAATTTTTTTTATTAATTTTCAAAAATTACATCATAGTCATCCTTAATTAAAAATAATTCATTTTTAAATCAATAAAAATGTAAGTAATAATATTTTTATCATTAATTTTAATTATTACTAGCTCCAAATGATTCCTAAATATGTTCAATCGGTCTTATCAAAGTTGATGATGTACTTCACGATTATGTAGTTTCGCGTACCTTTGAAGGTAATTTTAAAAATCCTTAATGGAACCTTTATTCATGGGGATTGTAGGCTCTTCATCATCATCAATCTAGTTTGTTATTTCATCTCCTTCATCCTTGACGATCATATTATGTAATGTGATGCATACATACATTATATTTTTAAGTTTATTTTTGTGCCAAAAGTGAGTCGGTCATGTGAACAAATGTTTTCAACCAAAAAAAAAAAAGTGGCTCACCAAGTACAAAAAAAGTGCAAAAGTTAAACTCATTATGTGTGTTATCAACATTACATGCATGGGTAGTTTGTAAAGATAGTCACTAAACTTTATTCTCGATTTTAGTTTGGTTACAAAACTTCAATTTGTGACTTTTGGTTACTAAACATTTATTTTTATTACACAAAGAAGTCACTTTAAAGATTTTGGCCAATTTCAATGGTGTGGCATATTAGAATTGCCACATCACATACGAACTCAAAAGAAATGCCACATCATAATGCCACCTCAGATGTTGATTTGACATATGTCAAAAAAGACAAATCCCTAACTGTCATCTTCATTCCTCATTTTATACTTATGATCATGTTCTTCTTCTTCTCCATCTAAACTCTAAATCTAATCTAATCAAATTGTCGGTTCCTCTCATTAAATCGCTTATGTTTTTAAATTTTTAACCTTTATCTGAACTAATCAAATTGCTTTTTTGAGTAGTGAAGAGATGACTGTTAAATGGAAAAAAGAGAAAAAGGAGAAAAGGGTCCTAAGTATGGTAAGTCACTGTTGTGATTGTTCTTGGATTTTTTTATTATGCATTATCTTGTTTGTGAAAATCGCTTTTTGCTATTTCATATATTCCAACTGGAACACATAATGCATTTTCGGTGGACAGCTAATCACATCGGTGGGTATAGATGCAAATGATTGCATTTACCCATTTGCATAGGCTGCAATGGATAAAAAAATAAAGAAAACTGATTGTGGTTCTTAAATCAATTAGATGATGATTTGGATATAACAAATAGCTATAACTGGACATTCATGAGTGATAAACAAAAGGTATTTTACAACTATTGACTATTATTTATTTTTTTTGAACATCCAAAGTGTGACTATTGACTGTTTTTTATTTTTGATGAACATCCAAAGTGTGACCATTGACTGTTATAGACTGTCATGCAATTTACTTATTTTTAATAACTTTTATTCGAACTATTGACTGTTATAGATGTTTTATTTTGCATAGGGCATCATAACTGTAGTTGAGCAAGTTTTTCCTAATTTCCAACATCATTTTTGTGTGAGGCACATCAAGTCAAATGTTAGAAAAATGTTTATAGGTAAGGAACTTAGAGAATTTCTTGAGTGTGCTGCTAGGGCTACTTATGTGCAATTATTTACAAAATACATTATTTTTGTTGACTTTTTTTTATCACCTATTAAAATTAAGAAGTTTTTTGTTCTATAAAAATCAAGAAAATAACTGACATATTCAAAATTCAAAGGGTGAGGGAAAATCAGCAAAAGAAAGTACTAATCCAATACCTAACACAGTGCAATGGCTGCTAAATGTGAGTACATGATGTTTTTTAATCAAAATGAAGTTTCTACTAGTTTACATCATGTTCTCGTTAACATGTTCTTCAATGTTTAGCAAGGCACCACTATGACACTAAATTCTACTTCAGTTAACATTTTTATACCACAAACTGTTCTAAGTAGCTTTGTGCATAAAGAAAAAACATAAGAGAATTTGATAGATGTCACAGTTAAGGAAATTGGTTCACAGGTACCTCTTCTATACAGTTATTTTTTTCCTTATGATTTTTGTTCATATGATGCCAAATTTGTTTTATGAAAAATTCAAGTTCTGAACCCACCCCAATACCAATTATAGTCTAGCACCCCAATTGTGGATGGATACTACTCTCGACTAAGGGTTTTCTTATGCAGGATGGTTCTATATTGAAGTGTAATTCTATTATCAATAAATTTATTTCTAAGAAGCTTGATCTATGACTAGTGTTGCTAGATTTGATATGCAACATGAAGCTTTCAAACCTCCATAAATGAAACTAAGGCATATATGTGAGCAGCCATCCGCAACAAGTATAAGGAAAGAAAAGGCAACCGCAGTAGAGAAATAAAAAAAACAAATATAGGGAAAGGTAGAGAGCTTCAACTTAGGGAAGGATAAGCCAAGAAGAAGAGGAAATGAATGCTCTCTAGTATTGGTGCATCAAGGCCATACAAATATGTAAAAACCTACTAAAGTGGGAATCCTGTTAATGGTGAATACGGGAACACTAACTGCAGTGGGGATTAATGCCATTATTTTGTTAGTTTTGTATTTTAAGAGTTATTAGATAACTCTTAAATTTCTTGAGGTGGTTGGCGCTTGATTATTTTGTTATATTGTATTCTTGTAGATTGTTAGTCAATGCAATACTAATATATTGTTGTAGTTGTTGCAGCCAACTAGTTTTTTTTGGACAAAAATCTTGTGTTTATCAAACTGATTGAATTTTATATTATATCAATTCCAAAAGAAAAATAAAATTTTTCTCCTTTTCATGATGGATACAATATACTTTTCTCCTTTTCAAAGCAAAAATCAACATCTTTTGTTATATGCATATTGGATTTGCATAATGTGCATTTTTTTAAAAAGCAGGAATATGCATATTTAAGCATTTTGCACAATTCCTTGCTCAATTATGTTATTATATGCATATTAAATAATTAAGTGATAATCACACCATCAATCCACAATAAAAAAATTTTCATTACCAATAATTTTTTGGCTAAAAAAGCCTTGCATCCATACTTAAACTCACATTGGTTCACTTAACTAATTAAACTTACATTAATTTCAACTCTTCTCAGACTATAACCTAATAAGCAAATCTACTACTTGAACACCTAATCAACTGCAAGTCTTGCCAAGAACATAGCCAACAATCATCCAAATCAGTTGCAAATCTTGCTAAATATAAAACTAACAACCAACAACTATCTACTTTAACACCTAAATCAATCGCAAGTCTTGCCAACAACCAACAACCATCTAAATCAATTGCAAATCTTGCCAAGCATAAAACCAACAATGAGCACAACAATTAGTTTTACCCATTTATGTTTCCCGTTATTTCTGGCTCCATTCTTCTCAATCCTTCTTAATAATCCAACGATGACATTTTGAACACAATTTAACATGTATGGATCATACCATTTAAAGAAATTACAAGCTCCACTTTGCTGAAGTTTTTTTTTTTTTAAAAAAAGAGACATCACGCAAATTTCAAAAATCACATATATTTTTTTAGATCATATCATTCAATGGAATCACATAAATCTCAGAAATTCAATTATACATATATCAACATCGTTTGCCAAAAATTATGAAACTCAAAATCCTTTTTATGAAACATTCTTTTTATAACAAAATTATAAATTTCCCCAAAATTTCTACAACCAAAGAATTATCTGCTAAGATTTGCGTTTGTCCAGGACGTTTTCAACAAAGCAGCTTCATTTCAATTACAAAATCGAATTCCAATATGATTTTCCATTCTTCCTTTGTATTTCACTTAAGATAACCAATATAAAAAATGATTAGGGGGAAAAGAGTGACGAGATGAAAATGCGAGAAGGATGACAAGACCAAACAACAAGTTTTCAAACAAAGAAACAATGGTATTTAGGGTAGGAACGAAGATGGGAATTAGGGATTTGTCTTCTTTGAACTATGTTAAATCAACATTTGAGTTGGCATTATGATGTGGCATTTTTTAAGTTAGAATGTGACGTGGAAATTTTGATTTGTCACGTCATCGAAATTGGTTGGAATTGTTAGAGTGACTTTCCTGTGTAATAAAAATAAATGTTTTGAAAATTCCCTAGAGGAGGAGAGAGAAGGGGGGGGGGGATGAATAGGGCTATCGAATAAAAATCAAAACTTAAAAATAAATAAGCAAGAATTAGAAGAATGTTGAGAAGGAAGAATGATGAACATAAGAATTTAAGGAGTTTAGATTCTCAACAATCCTACGTCTCCACCTAACTTATCCCCAAGTTAGGATTTTCAATCATCCACAATCTTATTCACAAGATTGAGATTATACAAGAGTTTAAGGCTTACTCTTACAACCTTACAAACTAGAGTTTCTAGGCTCACTCTAAAACCAATTCCCAAGTATTTCAATGGCTAAACATTTAAACCAATTCCTTTAGAATAGAATCTCACTTCTCATTTTCTTAAATCCAGAAAATAGAAGAATAAGAATATATATTCTAACACTCACCAACTCTCAGAAGAGTTATACAAATATAAGAATTGTTTAAGAGAGAATTTAAATAATAAAGTGTCTTAAACCTTTAATTGAACTTTGAGGGTGGTTGTTTATATAGATAAACAACTCAAATTTTAGCTGTTGGAGGCACTTGTTGAATTTTGAATCATTTTAGACTTTTTGTAGCTGAAACACCACTCACGGTCGTGAGGAGCAAGTCTTAGCTCGTGAGCGCCAATTTGAGGACCGTTACATTAAAAAATATCTGTTGAATACTGTCAAGACTGCTCCTTATAATCTGCTCATGATTGTGAGGGTAGCTCGTGAGCTTCACTGTCCAAACAGCTGAAACAACTCAAAATGGGCACCAACAGGGGACAACTCGTGATCGGCTCATGAGACTCTCATGAGTGGGACTTTAGTCTTTCAAGATGATCGAATCAGCCTAATCTTTCTTTATAAAAGTTGTAGATATTTGTCTTATATTTCCATATCATTTTAAATCACCTTAATTGAACCTTTGTATCTCAAGATATTTCTAAACTACTAAGAGCTTCGCAACCTAAAATGAAAGTTGCATATACTAACTTTGAATGAAGATTTACAAACCCAAATGAACTCAGATTTTGACAAGTAAGCTCAATTTAGAAAGCTTCTGATGTCTGCTTAAAATGTCAAGAAGATCACTTTCTCATTATAAAGCTCTAAGAATGTCAAAATTCTCTCTGAATCTCAGAGGTCGAATCAGCCCAAAAGTATACTTATCAATCCCCGTCATAACCATATTTGGGACTAATGTCCAAAGATGTTTTTCTTTGATATTTATACTCCATTTTGACTTCCAATTGAGTCCTAACTTATATACACTTAATCAAACAAAATTAAATGCTCAAAATTAAGTTTGTTAAAATCAAAAAGGGGGAGATTGTTGACCTTAGCAATGATTAATCTCGATTTTGATCTTAACAAAGTTAATTTTGAGCATTTAATTTTTCTTTTTGAAGTGTGTATAAGTTAGGACTCAATTGGAAGTCAAAATGGAGTATAAATATCAAAGAAAAACATCTCTGGACATTGGTCACAAGTGTGGTCACGACCGGGATCGATAAGTATGCTTTTGGGCTAATTCAACCTCTGAGATTTAAAGAGGCTTTTAACATCCTTAGAGCCATATAATGAGAAATTTATCTTCTTGACATTTGAAGTAGATATTATAAGCTTTCTGAATTGAGCTTACTTGTCAAAATCTGAGTTCATTTGTGTTTGTAAATCTTCAGTCAAAGTTAGCATATACAACTTTTATTTTAGGTTGTGCAACTCTTAGTTTTTCAATAATAGCTACATATGTGTAATTAAGGTGATTCAAAATGATATGGAAAGGTAAGACAAATATCTAAAACTATTATAAATAAAGATTAGGCTGATTTGATCATCTTAAAAGGCTAAAGTCCCACTCACGAGAGTCTTATGAGCTAGTCATGAGCTGTCTCCCTATTAGTGCCCATTTTGAGCAATTTCAATTATTTTGGACAGTGCCAATCACAATCTAGCCTCACAATCATGAACAGCTCATGAGCACCCTCCTGGCAGCTCACAACGAGTATTTTTAACAAAAATTCAAAGGCAACGACTCTATTTTTTATTCTCACGAGCCAGGACTTCTTTCTCACGATCGTGAGCATCATTTTGACAAAAATAAGTCAATTTAAATCTTCAAATATTTGGAGATGTTGAAGACACAATTATTGGCTTAAAACAGCTATAATTTTGAGTGGTTTGTCTATATAAATAACTCCTAGAGCTCAATTGATGTAAAGACACTTGATTATTACAATTCTTATTCTTAACATTCAAAAAGCTCTCAAATTCTTTCAAAATTCATTTTATATATTTATATAACTCTTGTGAGAGTTTGTGAGTGTTAGAATAGATATTCTTATTCTTCTATTTTCTGGGTTAAAGAAAATTGGAAATGAGATTCTATTCTAAAGGAATTGGTTTAAGTGTTTAGCCATTGAAACACTTGGGAATTGGTTTTAGAGTGAGCCTAGAAACTCTAGTTTGTAAGGTTGTAAGAGTAAGCCTTAAACTCTTATATAATCTCAATCTTTTGAATAAGATTGTGGGTGATTAAAAATCCTAACTTGGGGATAAGTTAGGTGGAAACGTAGGATTGTTGAGAATTTGAACTATTTAAATTCTTGTGTTCATCATTATTCATTCTCAACATTCTTCCAAATTTTGCTTATTTGTTTTTATGTTTTTTATTTTTGTTCAATAGCCCTGTTCACCCCCCTCCCCCCCAGAGGGCATTTTCACTAATGATTGTTCCAGACCACGCCATTTTAGTGATACCATAAGCTTCAACAAAGCGATATAGCTTCTTCAACCCTCCCAACATCAGGAAATGTGATGACATTCTTAAGCTAGTCTTCATTCTGAATAAGATTAGCACTATGAAGGCCATTAAATAACCTATCCCAACATTCAAAAGAAAATCTACCTTTAACGAGGGCATAAATCACATATTCTTATTCCACTTGGCATAAAAGGGCACATGGCAGATATCGAGATATGCTTTGGGATGAGAAGATCATTGATAGGGATATAATCATTGGCCATTCTCTAGAAAAAATCTTAACTTTTAGGGGCACTTTCAAACTCTATAAATTTTTCTAAAAAGAGTTATCTTGATTGTCACCCAAATTTTCAGCTAGCCTGCGACACAATCTATATCCACTTTTGACTATATATTCTCCTCTACATTTATAAATCTACTGCCAAGTATCTTCTTTTCTTCTATTGCTAAGTGGAATGCTTAAAACAAGTTTCTTATCCCTCTCCTCAAAACATTGATTAATTTTCAAAACATCTCATTTTTGCTCTTCAGAACTCATAAGGTCTGACATATAAATAATTTCTGGAACATTATCTAGATTGGATGATATATAAATATTTGCTTCATCTAGTAACCAAGCATTAATCTAATCACGATGCCCTTCCTATTACCAATCCGTAATCTACTTCCTTTAGGGACAATATTTTGACCAGCCATAATTCTCTTCCATAAAAAATTGGGATTATTTTCTAAAAAATCAATGAGAATTGATCCACTAGGGAAATATCTTGCTTTGAATATTTTTGTAACCAAATTTTGCAGCTTTGTTAGAAATCTTCAATACTGTCTTCTCAACATGGCTCAACTGAAGTCATGAACATCTTGAAAGCCCATGCCACCCAAAATCATTGGCTCACACAGTCTATTCCAACTCATCCATTTAATTCCATATGAGTTTCTTTTATTCGAACCCCACCAAAAAGAATTCATCATCTTCTCAATATCCTTGCATAACTCTAAAGGGATAAAAAACATGTTCATTGTATAGTTTGGCAAAGCTTGAGCAACAACCTTTAGGGGGATCTCTTTACCTACTCTTAATAAGAGCTTTTTATTCCACCCATTAATCCTCTGCATTAGTTTCTCTTTCAAATAACCCAAAATGTCTCTTTTCCTCCTGCCAATGAAAGAAGGCAAACCTATGTGAGATCCTCTGTGATCTGCTGCTTTTATATTAAGAGAGGAACATATATTATATTTATCTTCTTCTCCGACATTGTTGCTAAAATAAAGAGCTAATTTCTTATGATTAATCTTTTGACTGAAAGCCTTTTGGAAGAGATTTAACACTTTACAAATGGCATTCATTCATATCATATATGAAGAAGAGAAAACAATCTTCAGTGAAAAAATATAATTTATTGGAAGAGCGCTATGAGCTAGCTTACACATATGGATAGAACTCCTATGCTACTTATGCATGTGATATGAAGACAACCCTTTTACACATAGGATGAATAGGTAAGGAGAAAGTCGATCACCCTGCCTTAATCCATGCTGAGGCTGAATATGACCTAACTCCCTATTACAAACTAACATTGTATACCTCATCGTTGTCACACACTATATAATCAACTTCATCCATTGTTTTATAAAGCCTAATTTCAGCATCATATTCTTCAAAAATCTTTAATCAATCCTATCATAAGCCTTTGACATGTCAATCTTTAAACCTGCAAGCCTTTTTTACCATGACATTTTCTTTTTAAAAAATATGTGATCTCGAAAGCTATTAACACATTATCAGAGATCAATCTTCTAGGAATGAAAGCACTTTGCAACAATGAGATCACGTGTGGGAGAATAAATTTTAATCGATTAGCTAGAGCCTTAGCTATAATTTTGTAAATGACATTACAAAGAGCAATTAGTCTCAGCTCATTCATGGAGGAAGGTGATTTTTTAGGAATAAGAATGATGTTTGTGTCATTGAAACCCTTAGGGAATGTGCAGTCTTTCAGACATTGAAGACAAGCCCCTGTAACATCCTTTCCCATAATATTCCAAAATCGTTGGTAAAATCCTAGATTCATGCCATTTGGCCCTAGAGCTTTGTTCGGGTGTATCTTGAACAAAAGCATTTTTAATCTCATCAGTAAATAGAGCTTTAAGGAAGAAATTGTCATCATCCCATACTCTTAGGGGAATAGAATCTATAATAGCAGCATCAAATACTCCCTCATATTGAAATAAATTATTGAAATAACTCATTATATGGTCATTAAGGCCTTGGTTCCAATGCAACCGTTATCCATCTTAATCTTTTAGTTTGATAATAGCATTTGTTTTCGTGCGGTGATTAGCAGTTGAATGAAAATATCATGTGTTCTGGTATCCAAAATTGCTTGGAGCATTGTTTCCAATAACCTTGTTGTTGTTTGAGGGCTTCAAAGAGCTGGGTTTGATATCGAGAAATTTCCAAAGCTGCAGAAATATCCCTTAAGTGGCGAAGATGATGTATTCAGTTCTGGCACAAGCTAATTTTCTTTGAGAATTTTTGTTTTATATTAATGCCCCAATGGAATAGCCAATCCCCACAATGCTTTATTTTCCTTTGGATATCCCCTTCATAAATTTCTAATCAAAATTGTTCCACTTTATTTTGGCCCTCTTTTTCTAGGAACCAACTGTTCTTAAAGCGAAACCTCCTCTGAATTCTCTTCCTATCCTCAAAGATGGGATCAAGGTATAATGACATGTTGTTAGAAGCGGTGACTTCCACATTAAAGAGCTTTACCTTAGGGAACAAATTTTAAGGATTGAAAAAGCACAAAAATTTTAAAGTTTTTAATAAATTTAGTTGTATTATTTTAGTAATTTAAAGGACCATCAATTGATTGAAATAAAAAAAATTATAACGATTTAATAGAAAAATTTTAAAATTACAGGAACTAAATTCAATATTTTTAACTACATTTATCCCCTTATATTCAATAAGCCAAAAATTAAAAATACGAGTCTTTCTATAGTACAAATATTTTTGAATATATACAAATGAAAGTAGAATTGCTAGATTACTACTTATTTAATTATAGTTATCGATACATTTTACATGTATTGGTGCATAAAAATAATCAATGGTTGTAATTAAATAAAAATTAATTTAACGGTTCGAATTTCATTTATATAGATATAAATGTTTATACCCCGATACAATATGTTAAAATAAACATACAAAAGTGAAATGTTAAAAAAGTTAAATATATGGGATGTCAAAATGTATTTTTGTATAAAAGAAAAAAAAATTGTATCATTGGAGGACCAAAACATACAGCGCTAAGGAGAAGGTTATTGATTTAATTGTAATTTTTTTGAAAATTTATTTTATCTATTTGGAGTATATTATATTTAATAATTTACTAATTGACTCTAGTGACTACATTAAAAAATGCCAAAAAATTTCAATACAAAATAAAATTAAATATATGCATTGTTAAATGTATTTATTTATGGATAAAAATATGTGTTGCTAGCAATGACAAATAGTATGTTGCTATTAGTAATAATTTATCTTTTTGTTCCTTTACTATTTTAATAATTATGAAAATAATAAATTAGTTACAATAAATATATCTTTAAATCATAATACAATGGTTTACTCATCCCTTTTAGGTTTTAAAATTTATTAATGTTATTAATTATCCAATTAAAATAGATGATCATATATAACTTTTATTATATTGTAAAATAAATAAGAATATAAATGTAATTTATAATTTTTTGTCTTTTCTGCTTATAGACCTTGTCAGTATCCTTTATTGATATAATATTATATAGGATTGAATTATGTTTCTTTTGAGAATGACGATCCAAGGATTCTAACCCTATTAGAGCATCTTACTTTTTAAAATAAAGGGTATATTTTAGGTAATAAAGAGCATTTTAAAAAAAATTTTAATATAAAGAGTAAATAATTTTGTTTAAGTCTAATGCACTCTTTGTATTTCACTTTTTATTTTATTTTATCCTAAAAGCATTTAATTTTAATTTTTGAATATTGTGGAAAGAAAGAAGAAAAAAATTTGGGTAATAAAAGAAGTCAATAGAAAATAATGATATGTATGAAAAATAGAGGTGTATTAATTAACCTTTTGTATAGAGAGTGAATTTAATGTAAAGAGCCAAACACACTCTCTAATCTATAATTTAGATTTAGAGAGTGAGCTAGAGTCTTGTTTGTTTACAGTCACTCTTTATAATAAAAAATTTAATTTAAATAAAGAGTGTGTTAGAGATGCTCTAAGAAAAAGAGTATATTCTAGGTAATAAAAAGCATACTAAGGAATCTTTCAATATAAAGAGCACATAATTTTATTTAACTCTAATGCACTCTTTATATTTTACTTTTCATTTTGTCTTATCTTAAAAGTATTTAATATTAATTTTTGAATATTGTGGGAAGAAAGAGAAAAAAATTTTAGGTGACAAAAGAAGCCAATAGAAAAAAAAAGATATATATATATAAGAGGACCTTAATAAAGGGATAGAATCTATCCCAAAAATTTGGATAGAAAAAGTAAAATGACCATATAACCCGAACGTAATTTTGACTGGTGAAAATATTTTACTAAGAACTTTCATTAACTAACTAAATTGTGATATTAATTAATGCATCGGAGTATTGAGCCATTTATGATATTATCAAGTTTTCAAATTAATTAGTATTGGTAAGTGAATACACTTTATCCCATATGCTTGACCATATAACTTCATCATACTAGAATTTGAAACTTTTTTTCACAGTAATTTTAATATCTAATGTGGTGAATTTTTATCTAATGTGGTGAATCATTTTTATATTTAGAGTTAATAATAGCAAAGTCACTTTACTGTGTAAATTGTTTTCCACTTACTATTATCACAATAAATTCTTTATAATTCAGTAATCAAAACTCAGAAATGACAGATGATAATAGGTCAAACATACAAGAAGTAATTTGACAGATATTTGATGACATTGAATTTGAAGATTCAATGAATACAAATGCAAGTGTAGGGGAAAGGGAGTATGAAGGTATGAGAGATGAGGAAGGTTTTGAAAGGGATGTGGAAAGTTCTAAAAGGGATCATGATGCTTTTGAAAGGGATGTAGGAAGTTCTGAAATGGATGAGGATGGTATTGCAAGGGATGTGGGTGGTTTTGAAAATGATAAGGATTGTTTTAAAAGGGGTGTGGAAGGTTCTGAAATGGACGTGGAAGGAGTAGAAAGTGATGTTGACATAGTTGAACAAACTGGTGGTGTGGAAACTGCCAATGATCCTTTGGGTAACACCGAAATAGGTCCTCAACTTGGAATGGTTTTTCCGATTTTGGATAAATTATTTGAATTATATCAAGAGCATGCCAGGTTGAAAGGATTCTCTATGGCAAAGAGGTGTGGTCATAAGGGCAACAATGGCGTTAGAAAGTATCAGATAATAGGTTGCGATAAAGGTGAAAAATCTTAAGCTAAATGCAAAACTAAGAGGTCATGCTACCCTACACATTTAAATGCTGTGAGGAAAGATGGAGTTTGGGTTGTAAGCTCAATCAAGAATGAACACAACCATGACATGAATCCTAATATGAGGAGATTAATGCCTGCTCAAAGGAAATTGAATCCGAGCATAAAAAAAATGCTCAAAGCACTTGATATTATTGGTATTAGGCCATGCAAAAGCTTGCGAATGATAGAAGTACAGTCAGGTGGTCCAACGAATTTAGAATGCCGATCAAAGGATATGAGGAATTACATACACAATTAGAGGATGTTAAAGTTAAGTGAGGGAGACGCTGAGGCAACCCGAAAGATGTTTGTGAGGATGTAACAAATGGATGGGGAATTCTTCTATTTCATAGATGTTGATGACGAAATGAGACTAGAAAATGTGTTGTGTGTTCATCCTCATGGTAAAGTTGCATAAGAGGAATTCTATGACGTTGTCACTTTTGACATAACTTATCTTGTAAACCGATACAAGATGCCTTTAGGTACTTGTAGACTGCGGGGTTAAGCACGCGCCCAAGTTTGTTGCAACCGTGACACTGTTTGAGCTCAGGGCACTAGGGAACACACTAACCACTGTCACAAAGACATGGCATGGAGATGAGGAGTCGCCACCCAGGGTAATAACTAGGACAAATCGAAAGTGGTGGTAACTCGATTCTCTAATACAAGCTAGCACCACAACTAGGAGTTCTGGATACGAAATACCAAATTCTTTTAGTCTTGTGTTCATTTAGATTTATTTTATTAATTACTATCTTATTCCCTCATTTTTTATATGAAACTTATCTCCAATACAATTAATCAGGTGTAAAATTTCTTCGAAATATATTGTTTCCATGTTAAATATATTAATGTAAAATTTGTTGAAAGTGAAAGCTTTTTTGAATAAAATGATAATGAAAGTTTTTTTTTGAATAAAATGATAATAAAATTTAATAAAACAAAATATAAACACAATTAACATGCAATATAAACATTATTAATAAAACATGCAACATATAACATTATCAATAAAACAAGCCATATATAAAAAAAAATTAATATGCAATATAAACAAGGAGAGCATTATAAACTTAAAACATGAAAAATACTTTCAGATGCAATTTATATTCATTATAAACAAAAAATATATAAAATGAATAATGAAAGTTAATAAAACAAAATTAATATGCAATATAAACATTATCAACAAGTAGGAGATGGTGAAGTTTATGTCCAATAAGCAAAACATTATTCACATCTAATATAAAACATTATCAACAAGCAGGGGATGGTGAAGTTTATGTCCAATAAGCAAAACATTATACACATGCAATATAAAACATTATCAATTAACATGCAATATAAACATTATCAATAAAATAAGCCATATATAAACAAAATTAACATGCAATCTAAACAAGCATAACATTATAAACTTAAAAACATAAAGATACTATCAGATGCAATATATAAACATTATAAACAATATATATATATATATATATATATATAATTTAACTTATAAAAGAAAATTAATTTGTCCAAATATTTAAAAAAACTTAAAAGCAAACTTAAAAGCATAAAAAATACTTTCAGATTCAAGATGAAGGAAAAGGTGCATTGTCTTCATCGTCTGTATCATATTCACCCCCTGATATCACCATCTCCTTAGGTTCTTACGCTGCACCCTAGACCTCATTATCTTCTTCTTTGTCAATGAGTTCATCCTCATTTTTTGATAGTGGCAAGTCCTCATCATCATTTAAAAGCATCCAAGAGGGGATAGGTATTGGAGGTTCGATCTCCCCATGTGATGGAGAACCATATAGAATCTCGTTAAAATTGTTCAGTGTGCGCACAAAAAGATCAATAATTTCTGGTGTCCTTATTCATTTACATTTCAACTTCTATATTATTCATTTCAAGCTTGTCCAATACGTTTATATTGCAATTTCAATCAACACGTTCAATACCTTAATAATTATAAGATTAAGAACTCTTATAATTCAATGAAATAGCTTGACATCATAAAGGTTCTACAATCAACGTAATATTACTATAAGTTTTTATTTTTCATGGTTAAGTTATTCATTATAGACAAATTTCATGGTTAAGTTTAAACAACTAATTCTTATCTTTTATATAAACTTGTTTACCATATGTAAAAATCAAATTAAACATCAAATTTCTTTGTTTTAATCTTTTGGATAAACTTGCCGTAAAAAAAAAATCAATTCAATTGCTTAAATGTTATTGAATAATTGACATAAACAATATCAATGGTTTATATATCTTTTGCAAGGTGAAGTATTAATTACAATGACTAAGGTATGATATTAACTAAATAAGTTTACTAAGGAATGAAGCATATGTTTGCAGTCTATGACACTTAAAAATACTTAGATTATAACAAGTTTTAATTTGAATTCCATGATATCTCTTTGGAAAAATAATATCACATTTATTTATAGGATATTACAACTGTATAATTTAAGCATTTTATTAGAAAAATAATAACACTTCAATTTATGTGATTACAATAGTATAATTGAATACATCTCTTGGTAAATATAATAGCATTTAATTTATCCAATTGAATCGACGATTGAGAATAATTACTAGGGAAATGTATAGTAATTAATGAATACAACGTACTGATCAAGTTTCAATTTGAATTCCAAGAAAAATTCTTTATAAATTAGAAGCAGTTGTTAGTGTTCATCACAAAAAATATATTAGCAATGGAGAAAGATTCAAAAGAAACAAAGTTTATCTGTCAACCTAGCCCTGGCACTTTACTAACTATGTACCAAACTGTCAGAAATGAGCTCAATTTACTGAAGGAGGAATTAGTAGAACTATTCCAAAGTAAATTTGAAGGTACTAAAGATACAAAAGCCCAAAATTCAATCCTCGAACCACTACCTTTGGTTGCAGTGTATGACCTTTTCCTTGAAGCCAAAAGCCAAAAGGAGGAGGAAAAAAGAAAGGCTATCGAGGCAAAAATACAAAGGTAGTTAAAAGAAGGGAAAAGGTGCAATTTGGACGCTGAACTGTTAGCCAAAGTGCAAATTGGACCCTAAAAATTTTATTTTAAGAAGTGGAACTGGATGTTTGAAAAAAAGTTCAAAAAGGCCAAGCTTCTAACGTTGGCAAAAATGTCTGTTAACTTATGGTGATGTAGAACTTTTTTTGAAAATTTTAATTAGTCTGGTCCCACTTGGCAGTGAACCATTGAATAAAAGAGGGAGGTCTGAAAAATGGGTATACTAACCCCCAAATTGAAGAAGAAGTTGGAACCTTAAAATCAATAAGTGTTCTTCAAATTAAATTAAAGCTGTCAATTAACAGTTATATCTACAATAAAAAAAAAAGACCAAACAACATCATAAAGCATAAGATTTTGCAAAACTAAACGTGAATTGGACATGCCTACATCATCATCATCATCGTCAATGTCATCTTCACATGCAAGAAGAAGGCTTGGCTCAAACCTGCAGAGATGACCAAGAAATTGTGCATGTGGTGTTGTAGAGGTTCTGTGGACTTCATGGATAGATGCTAATCCTGGCAGAAGGTTTTACGAATGCCCCAATTACAAGGTAAAGTTCTCAATTTTTATTGAATATTAAAAACTGAAAAAAATGGAGTTTGAATGGGAATTTGTTTTTACGTTAAATGCAGCCACCTCAGGAAGGGTGTGATCATTTAATATGGTATGATGAAGAGATGTGTGGACAAGCCAAAGAAGTTATTAACTACTTAAAAATGTAAAAAAAAATTTTAGAGAAGGAAAATAAGCATTTGCAAAGAAGATGTGAGAGTGGATTAAATGGGGATGTCAGTAATGCAATTGATGATATACTAGAAGATGTGAGGTAGTTGCAAAAGTTACGGGTTATAGAAGAAAAAAAGAAGCTAAGTAGAGCTTATGCTTGTATTATAATTTCTTGGATTTTCTTTGCAATGGTGTTACTAGTTGTGTTTGATCTAAAAGGTGTAATGTTCTTGGGTTTAATTTAATAATAATTTCTTAGCTTTAATAGTTGTTATAATTTCTTTACTGTAATAAGACATTCAAATAAGATCATTAAAAACATAATTTATATAAGCAAATAAGCAATAAGATGAAATACATTAAAATAAGATGAAAATGTTGTTTCATTGACATTCAAATAAACTGTCATTTATACCTGTGATAGAGTTGTAAAAAAATAGAAATAGCATTCATGTCTTGATTGTTACATAAATAAGAAATTATGTTATCAAATAGGCATGAATATCTTTGAAGCAATTATAAGCTTCTATTTGCCAAAAACAAAAACAAGTCATTTCCTGATTTATAGTTTTAATATAGACTGAAATTGAGGCATTAAGCTCCTAAAGAACTACAATTTCTAAAACAAATCTATTATTTCCTATGAGATCTAATTCTTGCCAAGAAGTACGTTTGTTCATATAGTTGCTGCTGAATCTAAAGTGAAGGTCTTCTTGAGCCTTCCAACCATGCCTTGTCTTTGGTCATTCAATTGTTTCCTTGTTATGCTTAATGTACCTTTCAACTGGAGGCCTGGAGCTTCAAAAGGTAGATCACTGGGGAAAGTAGGTTATGCTCTATCACCTCTAAAGGCAATCGTTCTTGTTCCTTTGCTAAGCCTACTTACTTTTGTACTATTGTTTGCTTGTTTGATTTCCTTTTTATTAGGAATTAAAAATCTGATCAAAAGGTCAACACCAGCAGCAGTTCCTTGTGATCCTGAAATGATCACCCTTTCACTCTCTTGTCCAAGCTATAAATTAAAAGTACACAAACTATAATTACCAAAATAACTTATAAATAGAAAAACAACACAACCATAATTCAAAACACTCACATTATAAGTTATATCCCCTGTCTGATCATTGATCCTGACACCGTGACCAAATGATCTCCTAAATAGCCTTATGTATGAATCACGAGTGACAGTCACCTTCCCCTTGCCTTTATCAATGCTAGATGGCTCTCTTCAAGGAGGCTGACTTGAAGTCTTAGATTGAATTCAACAAAAACATATTTACAGCCATTTTATAAGAACTAAAATTGTTAAAGTGAATCAGAAAGCCATCATACATATTTAGATGTTTTTAGTCTCACTAGTTCAGTTGGCATTTTACCTTCCTGCATTCTTTGTTGCCCATAAAAATAGTTCAGTTTGACTCATTTTTTAGTGTTAGAAATCAATAAAATAAACCAGAACTTGAATTTGAATTCAGTAAGTGAAACTTGAATTTTACCTGTTTGCAACATGTACGATTATGGCCTTCTTCACCATAATTACCACACATGATCCTATTCCCTTTCTTTGATAGTTTTGTTGGGTTTTAAACTTGTCTAGCAGGTTCATTCTTAGCTCTAACCCTCTTTTGCTTAGGTCTTCATGGCTACCTTGTCACATTAGGAGGCTCAATCGGTTCATATTCACTACAATTCATAAACTGTTTTCCAGGCATGGGTTGCATCATAAATGTATAAGTTGCTTTATATCTTGTTCAATGGTACCACATTGAAATCTAAGACAGTGGATCGATCCTTGCATGATTCATAGCATAAATTGCATGTGAGCAGGGAATCCCAGTGAGTTCCCATGCTCGACATGTACATAATTTTCTCCTCAAAAAAACTGTGTGTCTTTAATTTCCATCAATTATCACATATCCCTCATATCTATTGAAAAAAACATGGCAACCAAAAGCATTAGACATATTCTCATGAAAATTTTCCATGCATTGAGGACTCCACTCATTTCTCCACTTCTTAACATCCTGCTTGTGTGCTCCTAGCCGAGTCATTACATCATGTCTTATGTCATTTAACATTTATACAATTGGCTTAAAACTAGCATTTAAAGTGCTTGTATTGAATGACTCACTCATGTTGTTGTCAATAATGTCTGATGTGCATCGACTACTAAAGTAGGTCCTGCACCATTTTGAGGGTGAATATTCCAGAAATCTTCAATAGCTTTTTTATTGACTTGGCCCAAGATCTTCAAATTATCTTTGAATTCTTCTTCATATATGCTCCAAGTACATGTAAAGAACCTTTTCTTCATTTCAACACCATGCCATTTCTTTGACCAGTTGGCATAGATGTGTCTAGTACACCATTTATGTTCAGCATTAGGCAACACATCCATTGCAACATCTAACAGTCCTTACATCACAAAAATGAAAATGATAGAAATCCACTAAATAATCATTCAAATAAAAATATAGCTTTTTAAATGGAACAAATCAAACCTTTTGCGTATTTGATATAAGAGTTAGGGAGCTGCCATTGTCTTAAATATCAAGCTCTTTCACCAACCATTGAAGGAACCATTTCCAGTTAAATTTATTTTCTCTGTATATCACAGCCCAAGCTATCTGGTAAATCTATTCATAGGCATCTTTCCCAACAGCAATCAAAACTTGTCATTTCATTTTAGTCCTCAAAAAACTCCCATCCAGACCAATTATAGGTCTGCAGCCTGCCTTCTACCCTTTCTTCAAAGCATCGAAATAAATGAACATCCTTCAAAAAATTCTCTTGCCTTCTTGCAGAGACTGTGGGCACAAGTCAATCTCAAATGAGCTTCCTAGATTACTGTTTTTAATAATAGCAACATATGGCTCCAAATATGCAAATTCAGCTACAAAAGAACCATCAAGCTTGTTCATTACTATCTTTTTAGCCCTCTTAATTTTATGATAAGAGACATTTAATCTCATATCCACTTCAGCATTTTTAACCAAGTCATTCATTGAAATTTTAGGTTTAGCATAAATCTTTTCTTTGAATTGACTAGCTAGGAAACTTGTTATTGCTCTAGAATTTTTATAGACTCTCATACATTTATGCTATGCCTGCAATGTCTTGACAACCATTCCACCCCTTTTCCCATCTTCTGATATAAGTATAACAAACAGACAGCCAAGAGCTTTACACTTTCCTCGAATTCTAACTTGCTCATTTGGTTTCAGCATTAAATCCATACCTTTTGCTACTGCATACTTTGCTAAAGCCCGTCTCCCCTCATTTGCATCAGTAAAAGTCATACCAAGTACAAAGAGTGGATTATCATCATCCACATTATATATGACCTTCCTTTGTTGCATTAGAATAGCTGGTTCATTAGGTACTTTCTCCTCTTCAGAACTGTATTCTTCTTTAAGATTTTCTTCAACATTGTTATAATTTTGATTAACTTCAACATTATCTTCAATATTTTCTTCATATAACTTATCACCTTTTGGATTGTCATTCATCACACCATTTAGATCTTCAGTTGTAAATTCAGGGGCAACAAGAGGCTCATATGGTTCTCCTTATCACCTTTATCGCCATTTAAGTCCTCAACATCAATATTATGTGCATTATCACCTTCATCACCATTTAAGTCATCATCATTAATATTATGCACATTCTCATTCAAAACTTCACTAATTCGCGACTCGTCCGTATCTTCAAATAATTGTTTATACTAGCCACTAAAACTACTGTCTGATTTCTTTTTTGACTTACTGTTTGTCTTAATCATATCCCTACTATTTTTCTTCCTCGTATCTCTACCCTTTCTCTTCCTCGTAGCCCTACTATGTCTAGCATCTTTTCCTACAACACTGCACTGTGTTCCTATTTCTTCTACCCTATCTCCTTTAATATTTTCAATTAATCTAGCATATTGAGGCTGGTCAAGATCATGGTGGGCATAAATATGCACTTTCTTTACCTCGAGATTAGTCCTAATGTAGTTTATCATGCATCTGATACTATTGTCATCTTCTAATAAACACAAGCCATCTTTTAATGATTTTCCAGGTTCAAGAGCATACATTTTAGTCACATTAATATGCCCAAATCCTCCTGATACATCTTGATCATATGCATATATGACAAGAAATCGATGTCAAAGTTCTTAACAATCTCTGCCTCACCATTTATATAAGCTAAATCACCACCAAATTCCCATTATTCCCCATATTGAAAAGTTAAAAAATACAAACAATTATTTACATCATCAATCCCATAAAATTAATCAAACAAATAAATTAAAAATAATTTTATTTCCCTTAAACCACTGACAATGCTTGCATAAGACCACAAACCATTGATATATACTATAAATTTTTGATATTTTATTGATTGCATGCATGTGCTTTTTAATAATCTACAGACGCATTTGTTTTTTAAAACAAAAAATCCACCTCAGAGAATCACTTTTCTATAGAAGAAGAAGAAGAAAGACAATTTATTGATTGCATGCATGTGCTTTTCAATAATCTAAAGACCTATTTGTTTATTAAAGCAAACAATCCACCTCATACAAGCACTTTACTACAAAAGAAAAAGAAATAGTCGTACCCAATTCATGCGCTTTTACTCTTTACCAACTAGAAGAAGCCAATTTATTTTCTTCTTAAGTCATAAAGATGGCTTGATCTTAGGTGAAATGAGTACTGCTGAAATGGGTGAGTGAATAATAAAAACCTAAAGATTTTAGCTCCAATTTTACCTCCATTTCTTGGATTTTTATTAGGAATGGACCCCACTTTGCCACATGTACCATTCAATCTCTATAAAAAGTGGACCCCATAATTCCACATCACCACAAGTTAACAACCATTTGGGACAACATTAGAAGCTTGGCTTTTTTGAACTTTTTTTCAATCGTCTAGTTCCACTTCTTAAAAAAAAAATTTTAGGGTCCAATGTGCACTTTGGCTAATAGTTCAGGGTCTAAATTGCACCTTTTCCCTTAAAAAATTTGAAGAAGCTGAAGTTGAAGCTAAAGCAGCTGAGGAAGAAGATGATGCAGCAGCAACAGAAGGTGTGAAATAGTAACTCAGGCCAATTCTTTTGAAATTTCTGACTCTTATGCTTCATAAAAAATTTTATGTTATGAGATGAATTGCCTAACTTTTATATTTATTTTGAATGTTATCCTTTCTTTTTATGTTTTTTTTTTCCTTTTGTAACCAGTATTCTGGTTTGTGATTTAAAACACTTAATGGTTTAATCACTTTATCTCTAATTTTAGTAAAGAAAGTTCTTTATTTTAATTTGCTTCATCTATCATTTTAATTTGCTTCAGAAGGTAAATTTTAAACTTGAATAAAAATGCAATATCTTTTTTTTTAAAGTACCTTAAACAACACTGATTGAACTTATTCAGAGAATCATAGTTTAACATATGTCAAAAAAATTATTGTTAACAAGTTTAAATAAAAAGATAAAGTCTATAAATCCATGGTGAAGCTATTGTTCAGAGTTTAATATAACCTGAGTGAAGCCCTTTGTAACACAAAACATTGTTCATAAGCACTTTTCTGTAGATCCATCCCTGGTAAATACCTACAAATTTGATTGTATACCTTGTATTAAAAATATACAATTTGATTGCATACCTTGTATTACAATTTTATTTATGTTTAAATTTCAATAACCTTGTCTTACATATGACCAGATATCAATTTTTGTTCCTCGTTTCAAAATCAAATAAAATTATGTTTCAGATGCCATTGACTACAAAATTCCATAACATACTTCATTTTCCTTAACCTTTCATATTATTTCACTTCATAGTTAGGCCTCCTTTTTTCCATTAACAACACTCATTACTAGTTTAAACATGAATCAATGTTCCATTGTAATGTTTAAAAATGACTAAATGTTTTGCCTTGTAATGCATGATAAACTTAAACTTTTTTATGCATATTGCATGACCATCTATTAATTCCTAAACTTCAATTGCTTGCACTTATGCTATGGGTCAATATTTAAACGCAATTTGAGCATTTGCCAGTTAAAAACATCAATGTTCATTGCATAGTTGGACTATCAACTACATCATTTCCAAAATAATTTACATGTTAGAGTTTAATTTTTATTGTAATTGCTTCCTAATTAACATGCCAATGACGAATGCAATTACAATATAACCAATATAGCAATAATTCAATATATCAAATGTTCCAATTGCACTGTTCTTCATCCACTTACTGTTTCTAATATTCATTTCCTTCTTAACCATTCCTAACTTCTACTCTTTTATATTTGAAGAATCTTTATTACTCGATCTTGTCTCCTTACCTCTGTTTGTTTCAAAGAAAAACTTCCACGCTTCAGTTGTTTCTTCCATCGTAGAGAATGACCGAAACAAACTTCCCTTAAACTTAATCACTGAATCTGCACATTCTTCCCATGAAGAGTATATACCAGGTCGCCTCCCTCTAAAAACAACATAATACTTGAAAGTCTTCTTTTTAAATCCATAGATTTATCCTTCATTTTGTGTTTATACTTTAAAGAAAAGTGTAACAGATGTGTTTTATAAGAAAATGGGGCATGCAAAGGAAGTCTTCTAATTCCAAAGAAAAAAATAAATGAAAATGACTCTTTATATTATAAAGCTCTTCATATTATTGTAAAGAAATTATTTTTTAACGTGAAAATATTAAGTTTTTATTTGAAACTATGAACAGTATTTAAGACTGATATTAATATGCACAAATTCCTGAGATAGATGCTTGGTATATGCTCGGTACAATAACTTCAGAGTCTACAATTACACTTAAAATTAACCAGGGACATATTTGGCTTTTCATTACTATTTTTCACCATTTTTGCCCTTAAAAACCCACCTGATAATACCAGTATATCATTTTTAGCCAAATTTTTGGGGATAGATTCTATCCCTTTAGACTTTCCGTATATAAAATAGAAGTGTATTAATTAATTAACATTTTATATAGAGAGTGAATTTTAGCTCTCTAACTCACTCTCATATCTATAATTTAGATTTAAATAGTGAATTTGAGTCTTATTTTTTACTATCACCTTTTATAATAAAGGATTTATGTTAAATAAAGAGTGGATTGAAAATGTTCTTATCAAATTTGCTTATAGGGTAAAACTGTAAAAATAAATCTTCAAAAGTCTTAAAAATCTATTCTAGCAAACGCAGTCGAAAGGCATGTGCAGATTTAGTGAAACTTTCTTTTGTAAAAGAGGAAAGGTTTGACTTTGGGATATTAACGCATCTGGGAAACGTATGGAAATCGAATGATAAAATGCCACGTATACTAAAACAATAAACGCAGTAAATTGGCATTTTGATCAGTTTCTGTCACGCCCTAAATCATCAAAATTCCCATTTTAGCCCTGGGCGGTGAAGTCATTTAATCACCAATTTATGACAAAAAGAAATGGAGATTCTCTAGAGACAGAGAAGGAGAAGAAAAAAGAAAAAAAAAAAGAGGCTTTTTAGAGGATAGTGGAGAGATTTGCTTCTTCTCTTCCTTTTCAATATCCAACAACTCAATTCTGAAATTCTAAAGAACAACCGACACTTATTGTTGGTGGGTATTTACTCTCTCCTCAGTGTAGTTTTCTTTGATTTCATAAATTTTGTTTTGTTTTGTTTCGTTTATTGGGTATTATTTATTTAATTCATAATCTTTGATGTTTTGTTTTCAAATTACAACTTTCTTTTTCCAAGCCTTAAATTTTGCATTTTCTTTTATTTCTTCTTTTTGACCTTCAGGTCATACCTTGTAGTGATTTTTTTGAGATATGAGAAGATCACATCTTTATTATTGGATGGCAATTCCTGAAACTTTTTCTTTGTAAAAGCCAAGAAAGGTTTTCTTTTGTTTCCAATCTTTATCTCAAGATTTCTGATGAATTTTTTTCCTCTTTTATAATCGTGAAGTTTTCAGTTTCAATGAGCTGCATGTTTAATGAGATTCTATTTTCCTTGTTTAATTTTATGCATGTTTTCTTCTTGGGTAGGTTTCAGTAGAGGGGTACGCACCGTGCATATCTAGCGAGCTGGAGTGAAAAAGAAGAGAATTTGTCATTAGATATTGTAGAACAAGGAAAAGAAAACAAAATGTATGGAGATTGCCAAGTTATTTCAAATATGGGAGGCAATGTGGTCTCTTCAGAAACCCTTTTTTCTTCTGCGATGGGAAACCCTAACTTCAACTTCATGCCAAACATGTCTTTTCATTCTTTCACTTCAGTCATTCCTGTAAGAAAGAGATATATTATTAGTATTGTTTTTCTTAGTTTTGTCTTATATTTTATTTATTTATTTTCTATTTGTCTGAAATTGTTGGTTCCATTTAGAAAGAAGAAAATGGGTTAACGATGCGTGGGAAAGAAGAGATGGAGAGTGAGTCTGGAAGTGAACAACTCGAAGAGAAGTCGGGCAACGAGCAAGAAAGCAGTGAGCAACCTCCAAAGAAGAAGCGTTACCATAGGCACACTGCTCGCCAGATCCAAGAAATGGAAGCGTATGTTTCATTGTCTTTTATTTTCTTAAAAAGAAAAATATTAAATTTGTCTTAGCGTCATCTGTTTCTTTTTCTTTCTTTTTTTTTTTTCTAAAAAAAAAAAAAAGAAAACAAGAGCATAATTCAACCTCTCTATTTTTCTTCCAAACATTTCCCGTGACATGCAGTCTGAACTTGGATTCTCGATTTGCCAAAAGGCAAATGAGTAGATTCCATGTCTGCTTTTCAATCTGGAGATAGAAAGAAGGGGATTTTCGGTCTTAATTAGGCCCTCTTTTAATAAACAGATACACCCGTTATCTGCTTTTAATTATCTTCAAATTCCTTCTGTATTTATTTGATTTGATATTTTTTTCCGACATAGTTTTGCTGTTTATATAATAATGTACCATTTTTGTTTTCATATGTCATAAATTGTTAAAAAAGCAAACTTGTTTTACAGCATGTTTAAGGAATGTCCTCACCCAGATGACAAACAAAGGATGAAACTTAGCCAAGAACTTGGCCTAAAACCTCGCCAAGTTAAGTTCTGGTTCCAAAACAGGCGTACTCAAATGAAGGTGAGTTTAATACTGCATTATCAATATCTCGCTCTCTCTCTCATTCCACTTTCATGGAAACCCTAAAGTGACCCAACTCTTAATGAGGCCGTTGAGCTGCTTCACACACAAAGGCGAACACGATTCCCAATATAACGCGTCGTTTGGTAATTTTTTCTTTTTTATTTTTTTTACCATGCTGGCAAGCCATCATCATGAGCATTGTAGCTAAGGGATCGCATTTATGGCTTTTGCTAACTGGCTCCTTTGCTTATGGTCCTATGAATTTCTATCTATCTACATACAGTCCTCGTCAATTAATAGCCCTGTGGTGGGGTGTGTAATTTAAACCCATACCTGCACATGTTCTTCCCAAAGGTTGCAGAGTTAATGCTGCTGTGTCGATTTGAGGGTTACATTAATAATGATCCCCGTAAAGTTTATGTTTGTACTAATGACGTTATTATTTCTTCTCTCTTTAAATGCAATATAGGCACAGCAAGATCGATCTGACAATATGATACTTAGGGCAGAAAATGAAAGCTTGAAGAACGATAATTATCGGCTCCAAGCAGAATTACGTAATCTTATCTGCCCTAGCTGTGGAGGGCCCGCCATGCTTGGCGGGATTTCCTTTGAGGATCTTCGACTTGAAAATGCTCGACTCAGAGATGAGGCAAGTTTTAATTCTTATTTAACTAGATATTATGCCTTTCGAAAAATAATGATATTTTCAAAAACCATGCACTATTATTTTATTTTATTTTTATAAATATATCTTCTGCTTTTATAAGTAATTATGAGGGGAAAAACTACTTGGGTGAGTCTTAAGTGATAAAAAAAACTAAATAAATAATCTTGCATTGGTCTTTGGTTCTGTCAACATAGTCTATTTCTATATATGTCAAGATTTAAACAGACTTATCTTTTTAATATGGTTTATTTGAGCATACAATTGCATAAATATACATTTCTCTTGCATGATACTCATACTAATACTTGACTTTAAAAAAAATATATATCACATGCAGTTAGAACGTGTTTGCTGTATTACTTCGCGATATAGTGGTCGGCCAATTCAAGCAATTGGACATGCTCCTCCGCTTGTTCCCCCTTCTCTTGAGTTGGATATGAGTATATATTCGAGGCAATTTCCTGACTCATTGGGTACTTGCACTGACATGATGCCTATGCCTATGCCCATGTTTCCCGAAGCTTCTTCCTTTGCTGAGTCTGGCCTTGCATTAATAGAAGAGGAAAAAGCTCTTGCAATGGATCTTGCAATGTCATCCATGGATGAACTTGTGAAGATGTGCCAAACGACTGAACCTCTTTGGATTAGAAACAATGAGAACGGAAAGGAAGTGCTTAATCTTGAAGAGCACACAAGGATGTTTCCATGGCCTCTGAATTTCAAGCGGCAGCACTCTCATGAATTAAGGTCTGAAGCTACAAGAGACAGTGCAGTTGTCATAATGAACAGCATAACTTTGGTTGACGCCTTCCTAGACGCTGTAAGGACTTTTTCTTTTCTAATTTTTTTCCACAATCAATTAAATATTCAGCAAATTGATATCACTGTAGAATAAAATATATCTTAATTTCCAAAATTTATTACCGTTGTTTTTGACTCTTCTATGAATCACTATAGTTTAGACTACAGTTAGTGTCGATCTTCTTCTTTCTTGACTGTTTTGTTTGAATTTTCAGAATAAATGGATGGAGCTATTTCCGTCAATAGTTGCTAAAGCAAGAACTGTTCAAATTTTACAACCAGGCCTTTCTGGTCCGAGTGGTTCTCTTCACTTGGTAGGCATACATTTAATCTTCCGAGTCCATAAAATTCCAGTACCCATCTAAGCTAGTAAAAAAATTGTATAAAAAACAACACTGACTCTGAAAATCTTCCAATTATGTTTTTTTTTTTTTCTCTATTATGGTTCATTTAATAATTCAGTAATTATTATTTCACCAGATGTATGCAGAGCTGCTAGTTCTCTCTCCATTGGTGCCAACTCGGGAGGCCTATTTTCTTCGTTATTGCCAACAGAATGTAGAGGAAGGAAGCTGGGTAATCGTTGATTTTGCCATTGATAGGTTCCATGACAATATTCAGGCTTCCTTTCCCTCATACAGGAGAAGGCCCTCCGGTTGTGTTATTCAAGACATGCCTAATGGGTATTCAAGGGTAGGTAATAATGTTTGCTGCATGTTTCAATGGTAAAACATTAGGGTTGCTGCGGCTTCTTACTAATAATAAATATCTCTTTTTTAAATGCAATTCCTACTTTTTGTTTCCTCTGAACAAAATGTGCAGATATCTCTTGATCTTAAGTTCATATCATATATCTGTATAATTGGTCTTTGGTAGGTTAATTAATTTCTTAAGAGTCATGTAATGTACACAGGTTACTTGGGTAGAACACGCAGAGATTGAGGAGAAGCCTGTGCATCAGATATTTAGTCATTTTGTGTATAGCGGGATGGCATTTGGAGCTCATCGCTGGTTAGGGGTATTACAACGACAATGCGAGAGGGTTGCTAGCCTTATGGCCAGAAATATCTCTGATTTAGGAGGTTTAACTGAAGTCCCCACTGATTTCTGTTTACAATGTGTGGGTATTTATTTTATATATTTTACTTGCAAACTCTAAAAGTGGTGATTGAATCACAGTTATACCCTCTCCTGAAGCAAGGAAGAATCTGATGAGACTTGCACAAAGAATGATCAAAACGTTTTGTATGAATATCAGCACTTGTAATGGGCAGTCATGGACAGCTTTGTCTGACTCTTCTGATGACACTGTTAGAATCACCACGAGAAAAATCACCGAGCCTGGCCAACCTAATGGGGTAATTCTTAGTGCAGTATCCACCACTTGGCTGCCCTATCCTCATTACCAAGTCTTTGATCTCTTGAGGGATGAACAGCGCAGATCTCAGGTTCAAAAGAACTATAAATAGATTTATCTATTACTAATCTATCGATGATATTTTAATTAATACTTTTAATCAATAAAATGACATATGGTGCAGCTGGATGTTCTTTCAAATGGGAATGCCTTGCATGAAGTCGCTCACATTGCCAATGGCTCTCATCCAGGAAACTGCATCTCTCTTCTTCGCATCAATGTAAAGTTTTTTTTTTTTCAAATTTTTTGTTTCTTTTTTTCCTTTTAAACCTGCATTAATTTAGGAAGTTTCTTCACTTTAATCTGAAAGCCATTATTTAAATTTCAATTAAGTGGCTGTGTTTGTGTTTCAATATCAGGTTGCAAGCAACTCTTCGCAGCATGTGGAGCTAATGCTACAAGAGAGTTGCACAGACCAATCTGGTAGCCTTATTGTATACACCACAGTCAACGTTGATTCAATTCAGCTGGCAATGAGCGGCGAAGACCCATCTTGCATTCCACTTCTTCCTCTAGGGTTCGTTATTGTTCCTGTTGAATCCATTGCTAACACCAACGACACAGGTGTCTGTGAAGCGAACTCTATTCAATCTTCAGAAGAAAATGGAAATACGGGACACACAAAAATTTCAGGCTGCCTACTTACGGTTGGGCTGCAAGTCCTTGCAAGCACAATCCCATCTGCAAAGCTCAATCTCTCCACTGTCAACGCAATCAACAACCATTTGCGCACTACAGTCGACCAGATCACTTCAGCTTTTACCACAATCACCACAACCAACTGCCCTGAGAATTCCATTGTTGCAGTAGGCTCCTACCCTGAGCCTGCTGAGCAGTAGCGGTGAGGGTCTTCAACTGTCAATTACCCAAAGTCTCCCTTTCTTTTTTCTTTTTCTTCTCAGCTACTAGTGTTTGCCAAAAGGGCATTTTCATAATTCCCCAAAGGGTTTGTAGCTGGGGCAAAAAGAGGAGGGAAATTTTGGACAATTGGGAGAGAAGGGGCAGGAATGGCAAATTAATTAAAAGGTGGAAGTGGCAGCAGTAGGTGCAGCAGTAAATTTGGTAAATAAGAGGTTGGGTGGTAGTTGTTAGGTATATATATGGCAATATGGGAATGTGAGAAATTAAGTTGTTCATCAACAAATGGAGATGCATGCAAAGGTAAGGCTAAGGGTAAGAGTAAGGGTGAGTTTAAGTTAAAACAAAAGATGAGATAACTAAAATTTATATATATGTGAAAGTAATAGAGGGAGTCAAGAGCGCACCAAGATATGTGACCCTTTCTTTGTGGTAAGGCTTTCTTATGAAGATGGCCTGAGGGCCTCACCAGACTGCAAGGGTGGTGGTTCGGGTATTGACTTCTGCTTGTCTGCTTTTATTATTATTTTTGTTCTTTCAATTTAATGCTACTCATGAATTGTTTTTAATCTTATTATGAAGTTGTCTAATTTTTTGCCGTCTCCCCCTTTTTATTTATTGTGCAAGTATTTTTTTTTCATACATATATTGATTAGTATTTCACTTAAGTATGTGTGTGGTTCAAAAAATTTTGTTAATTAATTTATTATTGTTTATGTAATGAAAAATAAAATCATTATTTCAGTTAAAAACTAAAATAAATACCAACTTTAAAAATTAATATAAAATATTATAAATAATAAATAATAAATTTATAATTTAGAATATGTACTCATAAATTTTGTGTATATACAAGTAAACTGGAGATTGATGACAATCACTAGTTGTTGGATTGTTATATCAAGGAAGCTTGTCTATATTACAATATGAATGAGGAATGTATTATATGTGTAAACTGAAGAAGGTCAAATATGCTAACCTCAAGAAACATGAACAGGGTGAAAAGAGTTTTTTATTTATCAAAAAATTATTTTTATTTTATTAATTACAGTAGTTGAATGATTTTTTATTTACGATTTTAGTCAAAATAAAATTTTATTTATTAAAAAATTATTTAATTATTTAATTATAATAAATAAACTTTTACTTGTATTTTTATTTTAGTTAAATAATGTAGGTTCATAAGATAAAGCATGTAAGTTCATTACTTAAATACTGCATATTCATTAACCTTCACATGTAAGTTCTTTAATCTTACCTACAAATTTATTGACCTTTGAACTTGTAGGTTCATTTACGTTCACCTCTAGGGTCATTGACCTTCACATGCAGGTTGCAAGTTGATTAGAATTTTCCTTTCAATCTCATTTTTAATTTTCATTTCATTTTATAGCTACCATTAAAAATTATCTTGAATTCAATTTCCTTTTTCAAAAATCTCAATTTTTTTCTTTCTATCATTCTTTTATATTAAGCTTTCTTTTCTTTTCTACTCTAATTTTTTTTTAAATTAATACATTAAAAAAAAAATTCTTATTTATCTAAAAATTATTTTTTTCTTTTTATTTTATTAATTACAATGGTTGAATTTAATTTTTTATTCTTAATTTTTTTAGTTAAATAAAATTTTTTATCATTAAAAATTATTTAATTTTTTATTTTTTAATTATAATAAATAAACTTTCACTTTGTATTTTTCTTTTTATTTTTTATTCTAATTATTTCTTAAAAATTAATAGAAATGAAGAATGTACTTTTTATTTATCAAAAAATTATTTTTTTATTTTATTAAATACAGTAGTTGAATTTAATTTTTTATTCATGATTTTAGGAAAATAAAATTTTTATTCATAAATTTTTTTTATTTTTTTATTTTTTAATTATAATAAATAAACTTTTACTTATATTTTTATTTCAGTTAAATAATTTAGATTCATTACTTAAATAATGCAAGTTCATAAGATAAAACATATACATTTATTACTTAAATAATACAGGTTCATAAGATAAAATATGCAGGCTCATTACTTAAATAATGCATGTACATTGATCTTCACCTGCAGATTCATTGACTTTCGTGTGCAGGTTCATTAATATTTTCATTTCAATCTCATTTTTTATTTGAATTTCATTTTATAGCTACTGTTTAAAATTATCTTGAATTCAATTTCTTTTTTCAAAAATCTCATTTTTTTTTTCCATTTATCATTCTGAAAATGCCCTAAAGGGGGGTGAATAGGGTTGTCAAATAAAAATTAAAACTTAAAAACAAATAAGTAAGAATTAGAAGAATGTTGAGAAGGAAGAATGATCAATACAAGAATTTAAGGAGTTCGGATTCTCAATAATCTTACGTCTCCACCCAACTTATCCCAAAGTTAGGATTTTGAATAAGCATAATTTATTCCCCTAGATTGATTTTTACAACTTTAGTTTTAGGCTCAACTCAAACGTTACACAAGTGTTTCTAAGGCTTACACTAAAACTGAATCCCCAAGTGTTTTAATGGCTAAACGCTTAAACCAAATCCTTTAGAATATATTCTCACTTCTTGTTTTCTAAATCCTAGAAAATAGAAGAATAAAAATTTCTATTCTAATCACTCACCAACTCTCACAAGAGTTATAAAAATAAAATGAGTTCTTAGAAAAAAGAGAGCTTAATTGAATGCTTTTGAAGTAAATAATGGATAATCAAGTTTCTTAACCTCTAAATGATCTTCATAGGTCATGTTTATCTTTGAACAATTCAATTATAGCTGTTAGAAATAATAATTTATTTTCCAATAAATTCAAAGTTCATTTGAATATTATTTGAACTTTTGTGTTGTAAATTCTATGGTTCCGGTTGGGATTTCATCAGTCCTGGTCGGGACAAGCATTCAGTAGTCGTTAATAGTCGTTGTATTTGAAATTCTTACTAGTCAGGAGCAGTGTCCCGGTAGGGATAGAGATCAGGATCAGTACTGTCCAATTTCTTAAAAAATTGCTGAAGTTGGTTCTAATCAGGGGTGTAATCAAGGGCACGATCCCAGTCGTGACTGCCTCATCCCGATCCTGGTCCCAGATCAGGACCAGGATTGGGATGGGTACTGGTCAAAATTTCAATTTGCTCGTTTAGATCCCAAATGAGTGCATATGGTCCCGGGTGGTGTCCCAGTCAGGATAGAGCTTGGGATTGGCAATTTAACCTTCAAATGGCCTTATTTAGACTTCAAATCAAGGCTTGTTGATTGCATCTTTGAACCTAACTTATACACACTTGAAACAAAACACATTAGATGCTCAAAATTAAGTTTGTTAAGATCAAAATCAAGATTGATCGTTGCTAAGGTTAATGATCTCCCTTTTTTGATTTTGACAAACTTATTTTAAGTTTAAGAGAATAATACAAAGTAAAGTGTGTGATAATTTGGATTTCATTTAAGTAAATAATTTTTACTCCCCCTAAGTTTATACATATCATAAAAATAATAACTTTAAGGAGTAAATAATTTAAATAAGAAATTTAAAACAAGAATTAATGAAGAATATAAAAATTGATACCAAAAGAAATTAAATTAAAAGGATATATATTTCTTTATTTCTCCCCTTATGGACAAGATAAGAAATATAATTTTAAAATTAAGGTTTAAATCAAGGTCATTGATAATGTATCACAAAATAGTACATATTGCATTTTAAAGACTAAGAACTAAAACAATAAAAAACATGAAAGTTTAACTTTTAGAAAAAATTTCTCCCCCTTTGTGAATGATTAAATAAAATTATGCAAGTAAGCAAAACAAGGCTTAACATGACAAATATTAAAATATGATAACATGATCATTAACACAAAACTAGTTGCATTTACAATGTATGTAACAAATAATAAGGAAATAAATAATAATCACAAAAAGAATTAAGCAAACTCAACTTGTTCTCTCCCTTTGGAAAAATAAAAAAGAATTAAAGAAATAGGAATTAAGAAAAATAAGATTACGTTAATAAAAAGATAAGAGTACATTGATTTTTGAACTATCAATTGTAAACAAGAAATTTCAATGACAAAAAGTAATAGCTCCTGACTCAAAATAGTCTTAAATAAAAACTAACATCTCAAAGTTTCAGAAACCAAAAATATACTGATAATAAACCAAACAGATACTGATGGCTAAACAAAGAAAAAGGACATAAAAGGAAGCTAGTTTTAAAGAGGAGATGGAGGAGGATGAGTGAAAGTTGCATATGAGCAAGAAACACTTAATGCTCTAAAAATAATTAATTTATTGAAAATTAAGTTCAATAATAAAAACTAATGTTAAGATCAAAATTAAAACACTTAATGATCAAAGTAATTTATAAGCACAACATGATTTCACATGAAGAATGTGAAGTTAACCAATCCAACTATCAAATAAACAATTTTAACAAACAATTAAGACAAACTAGAACCATCAATCATGCCAAGCTCATGCTTAATGAACTAAAGTCCCTCTTCATTGAGAGGTTTGGTGAATATATCTGCAAGTTGATTATTTGTTTCAAAAAACTCAAGTGAGATATCACTATTTTGAACATGAACACGTAAGAAATGATGTCTAATGTCTATATGCTTTGTTCTAGAATGCTAAATGGGATTCTTGCTAAGGTTTATAGCACTTGAGTTATCACATTTGATTGGAATGTGATCAAGTTTAATTCCATAGTCCATCAATTGTTGTTTTTGCCATAAAACTTGTGAACAACATAAACTTGCAGCAACATATTCTGCTTTTACAGTAGTCAAGGCAACTGAAACTTGTTTCTTACTAAACTAAGAAATTAAGCATTGTCCTAAAACTTGACAAGTTCCAAAAGTGCTCTTTCTATCTAGTAAACTACCGGCAAAGTCTACGTCCGAATAACTAATCAAGTCAAAGGATGAACTCCTAGAATACCAAAGTCCTAAATGCAAACTTCATCTTAAATACTTGAAAATTCTTTTGATTGCATTCAAGTGGCACTCTTTAGGACTAGATTGAAACCTAGCACCCATGCAAGTAGGAAACATTATATTAGGTTTATCAATATTTAAATAAAGAAGGGATCGGATCATACCTCTAAATTGCTTTTCATCAACTAGTTTTCAATTCTCATCTTTGTTGAGTTTGATGGTAGTACTCATTGGAGTTTTGCTTGATTTGAATCCATCCATTCCAAACTTCTTGAGAATGTCTTTAGCATACTTTGTTTGATTAATGAAAATCTTATCTTTGCATTCCTTGATTTGAAGCCCAAGGAAGAACTTGAGTTCACCCATCATACTCATCTTAAATTCTCCTTGCATTAACTTAGAAAATTCCTTACACAAGCACCAAACATAATATCATCAATATATATTTGAACAATAAGTAAGTCATGTTTGGATTTCTTTATGAAAAGAGTTGTGTCAAGTTTTCCTTTAGAGAAACTTTTCTTTAATAAAATGTTGTTCAATCTTTCATACCAAGCTCTAAGAGCTTATTTCAATCCATATAATGCTTTCAAAAGTTTAAATACATGATTTGGAAAATCAAAACTTTCAAAACCCGGAGGTTGTTCAACATACACCTCCTCTTCAAAGAAACCATTTAAGAATGCACTTTTAACATCCATTTGATAAAGTTTAAAATTCATGAATGATGCAAATGCAAGTAACATTCTAATAGCTTCTAACCTTGCAACGGGGGTAAAGGTTTCGTCATAATAAATACCTTCTTCTTAATTATAACTTTTAGCTACTAATCTAGCTTTGTTCCTAGTTATGACATTTTGTTGATTCATCTTATTTCTAAACACCCATTTGGTGCCTATAATAGGATGATGTTTTGGTCTATGAACCAAAGTCCAAACTTTGTTTCTCTTAAATTGATTTAACTCTTCTTGCATAATAAAGACCCAAAATTCATCACTTAAAGTATCATCAACTTTTTTAGGTTCAGTTTAAGAAATGAAGGCTAAATTAACAATAGACTTAAGTTAAGACCTAGTTGTTACCCTTTTTGTAGTATCATCGATGATGTGGTCTTGAGGATATGCTTTCTTAAATTGCTGATCCTTTGGAAGTTCATCCTTTAAAGAAGGTTAATGCATCCCCTCATTTTCTTTCTTGTTAGAATTTTCAAATTTCAAAGGTTTGTTGGTGTTTTCTTTTTAAGTATTCTTACCCACGAGTTCACCTATATCACAATCAACACTACAAAAATCCTTTCATGGATCAAGTGGGTTAGACTCATCAAATACAACATGCATAGATTCTTCAACTACTAGAGTTCTCTTATTAAAGACTCTATATGCTTTGCTAGAGGTGGAATAGCCTAGGAAAATTCCTTCATCAGCTTTTGAATCAAATTTTCTAAGATTATCCTTGGTGTTTAATATAAAGCACTTACACCCAAATACTCTTAGATATGAGATTTTAGGTTTTCTATTGTTCCAAAGCTCATAAGAAGTTTTATTTAAAATTGGTATTTTGAAAACTCTATTTGAATATAACAAAACCTCTTAACGACTTTCATCCAAAAGTATAATGGTAAGTTATACTCATGAAACATTGTTCTAGCCATTTCCACTAGAGTTCTTTTTTTCTTTTTAACTACCTCATTTTGTTGAGGAGTTATAGGATAAGAAAACGTATATGAAATACCATTTTCATTTTAAAAGATTTTAAAAAATTCATTTTCAAATTCAGTTCCATGATCACTTCTAATTGAAGAAATACAAAAACCTTTTTCCTTTTGAACTCTTTTTACAAAATTTTCAAAAGCTTTAAAAGCATCATTCTTATGAGCAAGAAAACACACCCAAGTAAATCTAGAATAGTCATCAACCAATACATATGCATAGACATTCCACCGTGACTAGAAACTTTAGTTGGACTAAATAAATCCATATGTATAAGTTCAAGTAGCCTAGAGGTTTACACAACATTTTTGAGCTTAAATGAAGATTTAGGTTGTTTTCCCTTTTGACAAGCATCACAAGGTTTATCCTTAGTGAATTCAAGTTTTGGTAAACCAATAACAAGTTCTTGCTTACAAAGATCATTCAATAGCTTAAAATTTGCATGTTCTAACCTTCAATGCCATATCCATATGTCATGGGAAATAGACATCAAGCATTTAATATATTTGTTGTTAATTTTATTCAAATCAATAACATAGACATTATCTACTCTTTCACCACTAAAAATTACTTTGTCTTCATCAAAACTACTAACAAAGCAATTCTTGATAGAAAGTGACTTTATTTCCAATATCACATAATGACTTATACTGAGCAAATTATGTTTAAGACTATCAACAAACAATACATGATATATAGATAAGGATTGAGGATCACCCATTTCTCCAATGCCAATTATCTTTCCTTTTGCATTGTCCCCGAAAGTAACATGTCCTTCATCTTTAGCATCAAGTTTATTGAATTGCTTTTTGCCTCCGGTCATGTGTCTTGAACATCCACTATCTAGATACCATTTACTGTTTGTTCTTATGGACTTCAAGCAGACCTATAAAACACAATTTACACATTCTTTTGAACCCAAACCTTAATTGGTCTAGGTTTTTTAGTCTTAAGGTAATCCAAAGAAAGCAAGTTTAAATATAATCTTCTATAGAAGCACATATTGCTAGAGTGACCTTTGGTCATGTAGTAAAAAACACTCAACATTTATAAATTTATTTCTTCTAGGATGATATGCTTTCCTAATATATGAATAATGCCTAGTGCATTGTGGCAGTGAATGCTTTCTATAGCTCTTTTGAGTCACAGTGTGAGACATACATTGATAATGGCAATGTGTATTTTGATAGGTTTGTGCAACATGTTTTTGTGGATTGTGATATGTGACATACTTAGGAGTATTGTGTCTAGTGTACATGTAAGCAGGTTTGAGTTGTGGTTTTCTAGCTTAAGCCTTATCTTTTTGTGTCAATAGAGGTTGAGTCTTATAAGACCTTCCCTTATTATTTGACACATGAGACCTCTTAGCTTTGAAAGCTTGAGTCTCATTTTTGGAGGTAGAAGCTGTGGAATCGTGTGCTTTAACAAAATTAATGTGTGATGATGATGAAGGAGTCATTCCATTTTTGTATCCAATTCCATGAGTATCTCCTTGAAATTTTTGAGAGTCAAGAAGACTATCTAGAGTTTCTTTTCCTCTCTTGAATTTAGGAATGGAATTCTTTAATTCTAAGACCTCCTTAGAAAGCTTTTGATTTTCATCATTTGGTTTCTTTAGTTGATCTTCCAAGGAACTAGATGATTTTAAATTACTAGCAAGTTTTTCATTAGTTTTAACAAGTATATCAAAATCATTCTTTACACTATCAAATCCTTGTTAAACTAGTTAACTCATGCTTATAATGCTTCTTCTTAGAAAGTAAGCTTTTCCATTTAAGTAAGAGTTTGCTTACAATAGAGCTCTCATCATCATCATCAACATAATATTCATAATCATGACAAGAAGAATTAGAAGTGGATGTTTCCTCATTTTTGTTTTTAAGAGCCATGAAGCAAAGGTTGGCCACCTCTGGTTGTTCCTCTTCCTTTTCAGATTCAGAAGAGTCATCCCAAGTTGCTTTGAAGGCCTTCTTTTTATCTTTTGCTCCTTTATTCTTGAATTTGAGTTTGGGACACTCACTTCGGATGTGACTCGGTTTCTTGCATTCATAGCAAGTAACTTCTTTAGTTTTCTTTTTGCTTTCTCCTTTATACTACTTGTTGAAGTCTCTAGTTCTTGAAGAATTTTTCTAGCTCAAGAACTTCATGAAGGTTCTTATGAGCATGGCAATATCACCATCTTCATCACTGGTATCTTCAAGATTTTCATATTCACTTTTTTCTTATGAAGCCTTTAATGTTATGCTCTTTTTCTTGTCCTCCTTGTCTTCTTGCTTTTCACCTCTTTGCTTTATTATAAGCTTATGGGTGAGAAGCTTTTCAATAATCACGAAGGTTGAAAGAGTAGCAAGGTCTTAAGCTTCCTCAATTAAAGTAACTCAAGATTCCCAATCCTTTTTAGGTAGGATTCTTAGAATTTTATTATTTACTTCTTCTTTGGTAAAATGTTTACCAAGTTTCTTAAGGGTGGTGATAAAAGCATTGGGACAATTCATCATCTCCATGATTGATTCTTGAGGCTTCATTTTGAAGAGCTCATACTCATACAAGTGGAGTTGAATCTTCTTTCTTCTAATTTGCACATTGCCTTCGTAGTGATTCTCTAAGATTTTCCATATTTCCTTGGCCGAAATGCAATGTTGAAGCTTGCCACCTTCTTCTGTTGACATAGAAGAGACTAAGGTGATCATAGCCTTTTTATTTTTATGATTTTCTTCTTTTTGGTCGTTGTTCATTGGCTCCTTAGGATGGTAGTCACTACACCATCAATAGTAGCTTTGGGTGGTTCCCAACCCTTTAGGATAATATCCCAAAGTTTGATGGAATCACAATCTAAATAGAGCTCCATTTTGAATTTCTAATGAGGATAGTCACTACCATCAAAGAATGGTCTACGTGAAGAAATATTTTGATATTCACTTGCCATGATATTGTATTCTAGCAATTTAGTTCCTATAATTCAAGTTCTGATACCAAATGAAAATGGCCTTGGGGGGGGGGGGGTGAATAGGGTTGTCAAATAAAAATCAAAACTTAAAAACAAATAAGCAAGAATTAGAAGAATGTTGAGAAAGAAGAATGATCAACACAAGAATTTAAGGAGTTCGGATTCTCAAAAATCCTATGTCTCCACTTCATTTATCCCCAAGTTAGGATTTTGAATCAGCACAATCTATTCCCGTGGATTGATTTTCACAACTTGAGTTTTAGGCTCAACTCAAAACTTACACAAATATTTTCAAGGCTTACACTAAAACCAAATTCCTACGTTTTTTAATGGCTAAACACTTAAACCAAATCCTTTAAAATAGATTATCACTTCCTGTTTTTTAAATCCCAAAAAATAGAAGAATAAGAATTTCTATTCTAATCACTCACCAACTCTCACAAGAGTTATTAAAATAAAATGAGTTTTTAGATAAAAGAGAACTGAATTGAATCCTTTCAAAATAAATAATGGATAATCAAGTTTCTTAACCTCTAAATGATCTTCACAAGTCATATTTATACTTGAGCAATTCAATTATAGTATTTAGAAATAATAATTTTGTTTGCAACAAATTCAAAGTTCATTTGAATATTACAACCGTTAATAGCCATTGTATTTGAAATTATGACTAGTTAAGAGCAGCGTCCCAGTCGGGATAGAGATTAGGATCAGTACTGTCCAATTTTTTAAGAAATTACTGAAGTTAGTTCTAATCAAGGGCGCGATCAAGGGCATGGTCCTAGTCGTGACTGCCTCATCAGGGACACGATCCCGGTCGAGACTAGGATTAGAATGGGTACTAGTCAAAATTTCAATTTGCTCGTTTAGGTCCCAAATGAGTGCATATGGTCTTGGGTGGTGTCCCAGTCAAGATTGGCAATTTAACCTTCAAATGGCCTTGTTTAGACTTCAAATCAAGGCCTATTGATTGCATCCTTGAACCTAACTTATACACACTTGAAACAAACACATTAGATGCTCAAAATTAAGTTTGTTAAGATCAAAATCAAGATTGATCATTGCTAAGGTCAACACATTCTTTTATATTAGGCTTTATTTTCTATTCTATTCTAATTATTATTTTTTAAAATTAATAGAAGTGAAAAAAGTATTTTTTTATTTATCGAAAAATTATTTATTTATTTTTATTTTATTAATTACAGTGATTGAATTTAATTTTTTATTCATGATTTTAGTCCAGTAAAATTTTTATTCATTAAAAAATTATTTAATTTTTTTAATTATTATAAAAAACTTTTACTTGTACTTTTATTTTTATTTTTTATTCGAATTATTTTATAAAAAATTAATAAAAACGAAGAATGTATTTTTCATTTATCCAAAATTTATTTTTTCTTTTTATTTTATGAATTACAGTGGTTGAATTTAGTTTTTTATTCATGATTTTTGTCAAATAAAATTTTTATTCATTAAAAAATTATTTAATTTTTATTTTTTAATTATACTAAATAAACTTTTACTTGTATTTTTATTTTAATTAAATAATGTAGGTTCATTGCTTAAATAATATAGATTCATAAGATAAAACATGTAGGTTCATTACTTAAATAATGCATGTTCATTGATCTTACAGGTTCATTAGTCTTTACGTGCGGGTCATTAGTCTACACCTGTAGGTTCATTGACCTTGAACCTAGATGTTCATTGATTTAAATCTACAAGTTCCTTGACCTTTGAACCTACAAGTTCATTGATATGAACTTGCACCTCGAATGATCACATTCAAGCCCTGATAAAGATAAGCAAGGGCTATAACACCCTAATTATACTATCGAAGTCTGTCCAAATGACAAAGGAGAGGCACCAACTATAATGCACCAATGTGCAAGAGGTTTGGAGAGATCACCACACAGTAAAAAGAATAAGAAATAAAGCATAAGTTGCTCATCTGATACCTTCTTCTCAGTATAATCTTCATAAACCTTCTCAACAAGCTCAGCGTACTAAATAAGTGAACTTCATCCATCCTTCCTTGTCATCTTATGGCCAAAAAGCTCAATAGCCTACTCATCCATAGCACCAGAGGAAGCATAGTCCGCTGAACAAAAAGGCACAGGAAAACTGCTAAAGTTCAGCCCAGTAACAATAGCAAAATCAAAAGGCATGATCGTCATCTCTCCGAAAGGAAGGTGAAATGTGTGGGTAGAATCCATCCACCTCTCAATCAGCGCAGTGATGGTAGCCTGACTAGATTTAAAAATTAAATTAAATACTAACTTTAAATATTAATATAAAATATTATTAAAAATAAATAATAAATTTAGAATTTAGAATATGTACCCACAAATTTTGTGTATGGAAAAGTAAATTGGAGTTTGATGACAAATACTAACTTTATAATCACTAGTTGTTTGATTGTTATACCATGGAAGCTTGTCTATATTGTAATATGGACCAGTATTCCTTCACATGTGTGAACTAAAGAAGGCAAAACATACCTTTTTTCTTAACGTTTTTGGTTTTTTTTTTTAAATATGAGCTACCCAACTTCAAGCAATATGGACATGTTCTTTGAAATGAAAAAAAGTATTTTTTATTTATCAAAAAATTATTGTTCTTTTTTATTTTATTAGTTACAATGGTTGAATTTAATTTTTTTTATTCATGATTTTAGTTAAAATAAAATTTTTATTCATTAAAAAATTATTTAATTTTTAATTTTTAATTATAATAAATAAACTTTTATTTGTATTTTATTTTAGTTAAATAATATAGGTTCATTACTTAAATAATGCTGGTTCATTGATCTTCACATGTATGTTCATTGATCTTACCTTTAAATTCATTGACCTTTGAATCTACAGATTCATTAGCCTTCACTTGCAGATTCATTAACCTTCACCTGCAAGTTCATTAATATTTTCCTTTGAATCTCATTTTTTATTTTAATTTCATTTTACAGCTACTATTAAAAATTATCTTGAATTCAATTTCTTTTTTCAAAAATCTCATTTTTTGTTCTATTTATCATTCTTTTATATTAAGCTTTATTTTCTTTTTAAGTCTAATTATTTTTTGAAATTAATACTGATAAAAGGGTTTCTTTGAGTTCCTACTTCAACGAAAGATGAATGAGATATAATTGGCTAGTTGAATAGTCTACAAGATAAAGAAATGTAAGAATAGGGCTAGGTGGGATCTTGACAATCCCACTCCAATGCCTAAATCAGTAGAAGGTGTTTGAATAAAAAAAGAATTGATAGATGGGAGAGGATTAGCTTCCTTGTTGGATTGAATTAGGATTCTATTTAAAGATGAAGTGGTTAACATATGTAGATAGAGTGGGAATAATGTCAACACATTAGAGTAAAAATAAGGACCAATATGTTAGTGAAGTTAATGGAAAAGTAGGTGACATTTGCACTCTGCAGGCTTTAGACCGTAGGTCCTTCTATTTGTAGAAGGTTCCAAGTTACAAACATAGTCAAAACTCTGCTGACTCAGCATTTAACTAGGATTTTGACCCTCTTTTATAGGAGTTGAATTTTGTTATGTTATCACATTTCCCCCACCTAAAAAGTAAAAAAAAAAATCTCATTTTTTGACCATTTTTGAAATTTCTTTTTTCTCGGAGTAGACTTCATAGGTAATAAGCACTTTTTATTTGTCACTTGTGTCAATAATATATAGGACTACACTTATTGGTTTAGAAGACATGTCTTGGGTGAACTTCTCTCTCATTATTCTTCTTAAACCTCTTTCTCATTACTAAAAAGTTGGGTTAAGGTTCGATCGGGGTTTGTTTAGGTCTTGAAATAGTGTAATTAGTGATCGAGTAAGGTTTCAGTGGTTCATTTGGTTTTGAAACTATTTGAATGTTAATTCTCTTCAACAAATTGATTGAATGATGTGATGTTTCAACTTTTTCATCGTCGGCTATCAGGGTTTTAAAAAATGACCCCGACATCCATGTTGAGAATAGCTAAGGAGATGACATGATGTGTAGCTCTGAGTATGGCAAATGGCTGATATCCCCATAAATTTGACGCTTATGACATCTCTTAGAGAACTTAACACAATCCTTAATCATCGTCATTCAATAAAAACCCTTGTCTCATGGTCTTCTTGGCTAGCATTGTACCATTCATATGAGTGCTACAAACTACTTCATGGACTCTACCATTACCCTTTTTGCTTTAATTTTGCCTAAACATTGCAATTTCATGCCATCCAATGTCCTCTTGTATAAGATACCTAGGTGAAGAATGAATTTTATTGCTAACTTCCTAATAGAGATCTTGTCTTTTTTACTCGCACCTTTCGAATATTCCCACTTGTCAAGGTATTGCTGAATGTCATAGTACTAGGGCTTCTAATCCACTCTTTCTTTCATTTCCTTCATGCTTTTACAATATATGGTTGCTCAAATTTTTATAATATCAACAGCTCATGGGAATCGATGTAGGCCCTTCCCACACTGATGCCAATGAGACTAAGGCATCAGCTATATAATTGTGGCTTCTTGGCAATTGAATGAATTTACATTTCTAAAGTGACTAACTTAACTACTATAGGTTTCCCAGATATGGCTTGTCGTGGGTCTCGTTAGGATCGATGCATTTATCAAGGCATACAGGCTAATGGCGACCATCTACCGATTTTGTATTATTGTTTGTGGGAGGGTCTGCCTGAATAGGCTTTGTGGATTAGAGTCACCACCAGATCTGAATCGAGAGAAAGTGAATTAAAAAAATCCACTTCCTTAACCAGAGAATCTGGGGTTCGGGGGTAGGAGTTACTTATCATACACGTTGCTTATTCATTCACTACTTCACCCTAGTTTTAGTTTTATGATGCATTTTACCACACTTGATCATTAGTCAGTTTAAATTGCAAAATGGAACACAAGATAACTGGATTGACAAGCACACATCACATAACAAATAAATAAGCAAGCATCCATTAATCAAGCAAATGATCATGTAGGCAAGTAAGCATGTAGCACGTAGCACGTAGCGCACAAGCATGCAAGAAATAATCAAAATAAGCAAGCAAATAAACAAGAAAAAAATTAGGAAAGGGATTAAGGATTACATTTCCTTGGAAAAAGCCTATTCTATTAATTACATCAAAATAGAAAAAAGAAATAAAAATCATATTCTGATGATCCTACAAAACAAGGGTTATTTCTCACGCACATGCAAGCACACATCACATTTAGGAAAATTCTATATATTTCATCCGTAATTGAAATAATAAATAAAAGATAATAATAAAAAAGAATAATTAAACAAATAAACAAACAAGGATGCTAATGAAGATGCATGATGCAAGGTTTTGAAAATTGGGTACTTCAGTGTGAGGTCATAATTTTTACTATAGAAAATAAGATTTTTGTGATGAGGAAAATATAAGGGAATTAAAATGGGAAAATAAAAATAATGAAAGTGCAAACAAAATAATAAAATTAATAAAGATATTATTCTCACCAAAAAAAATATTAACTTTATGATAAAAATAATAAATTTATCAAAGAAAGCAATAAAAATGACAAGGATAATAAATATACAATAAAAATAATAACAATGCAAATGGAATAATAAAAGGGATGATAAAAATATTATTTTCACCATAAAAATGAGGATTTTATGATAAGAATAATAAATTTATCAAAAGGAATAATGAAACTAATAAAAAAAAAACTTAACGCAATGAAAAGTAATAACATGAAGAGTTAAGATATTGAAAGTTATAAAAATGTCATTTTTACCATAAAAATATTCGCTTTATGATAAAAATGGCAATTTCACAAAAAAATAACATAAATGCAATAAAATTTACAAAGATGCAACAAAAATAATAAAAATAGAGAAATATTAATATGAATAAATAAAAATGTAGGAATGAATAAACTAAAATAATAAAGATGATATTTTTACCATAAAAATGTAAACTTTATGATAAGAATACCAAATTTATCATAAAAGACATAAATAAGGCAAAAATAGCAAAAATGCAACTAAAATGCAACTAAAATGATAAAAATGCGGAAATAAATATACAAATAAATAAAATGACGGAAATAAAATAATAAAAAATAGTAAAGATGACATTTTTTACCATAAAAATTTGAACTTTATGATAAAAAGGCCAAACTTACTATGAAAGGCATAAATGCAATAAAAATTACAAAAATACTACAAGAATGATAAAAATACATAAATAAAAATATTAAAATGATAAAGATGAATTTTTAATAAAAATACATAAATAAAAATATTAAAATGATAAAGATGAATTTTTACCATAAAAACATTAACTTTATCTGCTAATGAAAATAATAAAAATGGCAGGAATAAAATAATAGAAATAATAAAGATGACATTTTCATCATTAAAATGTGAACTTTATGATAAAAGGGCCAAATTTACTATAAAAGGGCATAAATGCAATAAAAATTGCAAAAATATCACAAAAATAATAAAACTAGTGGAATATTAATAAAATAAATAAAAATACAGAAATAAATAATTTAAAATGATAAAAGTGATAGTTCCACCATAAAAATGTGAACTTTATGATAAAAATACCAAATTTATCAAATAAAGCATAAATTCAATAAAAATAATAAAAAAGCAATAAAAATGAGAGAAATATAGGAATATTAATAAAAAGAATAAGAATGACAACAATAAAAACAATAAATTAAATGATGCAAAAAAATAATAAAAATACTAACTTTACACCAAAATATCCATTTTTATGTAAATTGAGAAATAATGCAAAAATGATGGAAAAAACATAAAAATGAATGCAAGCACTCTCGGAATCATGGGTTGACTCATCCCCATGGGCTTTTCCCCTACTTTTGGTCTTTTTAGGCCCAACTTGGCTCTTTTACGGTTTTTAATTACTTTTTGGTATCTTTTGGTTTATTTCAGGTTTCTTCTCGATTTAAGCATGCTCGAGAAAATTTTTAAAGAAATTTTCCCTTGTTTGTTGATAGGAACCCTTCATCATGAAATTTTTTAGGGGGCCATCAAAATTTGGGTATCAACATAGCTTAAGATGTGGCTCTTTCAAATCCCATTCATTGATAGCTTGATTAATTATTAACATTGAATCACCAAGTATCTCTACTTTTGTGACTTTTAGAGCTGTCAGTGCTTCCATCACCATTATGCATGCTTCACACTTTGCTTCATTGTTTGTAACTCAGAATGTTAGTTTTTTGCCATAAGAATTACCTCATTTTCTAGAGTGAGCAGAATTAGCCCTATTCATACTTCGAACTGATTCGCCACTCTATCAAATTACATATGCCATCCTTGTGTCTCTATTACCGAAATAAGGTCATCTGGAAACTTAAATTTTATTTCCTGGTCATTTAAAGTAAGGTTCAATGCTAGAAACTCTGTTAATGATCTGCCTTCAATTGTCTTTTGTCAAGTACTCAACATCGAATTCTATAAGCAATATTAACCATTTAGCCAACTTTCCTATCAATGAATGTGCTTCGAACACGTACTTCATTAGATCTAGCTTCAAAACTGCCTAAATCTTGTATGACTAAAAGTAGTGCATTAGCTTCCTCATGGCCAATACCATAACTAAATAGATTTTCTTAACCTGACTATACCTCTCTTTATAGGGAAACATTTTTTTACTTAAGTAATAGACTGTATGCTCTGCTCGTGCCTTTTCTTCCTGATATAGCATGGTTCTGATGGCATTCCCTGTGATTGCTAAATACGTAATCAAGGGTTTTCTCATTTTAGGAGGTCTTAGAATCGGTGGGTTCATGAGATAATCTTTGATCTTATCAAAAGCAATATGGCATTGTTCATTCCAAACCATAGGTTGATTCTTCCTAAGCAGCTTGAATATCAGCTTGCATACTTTTATCAATCTAGCTATAAACTTGTTGATGAATTATAGTTTTCCCAAGAACCCACGAATTTCTTTGTCAGTCTTCGATGTTGGCATCTCATGAATTGCTTTTACTTTGTCTAGATCGACTTTGATTCCTCTTTGGTTGACCATGTATCCCAACATCTTCCCTGAAGTTACACTAAACACACACTTCTTTGGGTTGAGTCTCAAATTATACTTCTCTACCCTTTGCAAAAGTTTCTCTAGTGCAGTAGGATGTTCCTCTTTAGTTCTTAATTTCATCATCATGTCATCAACATAAACTTCTACTTCTTTTTGTATCATGTCATGGAACATAGCTATAGCCATCCTCTGATAGGTTGCACCTGCATTCTTTAGACCAAATGGCATTACCCTACAACAGTTTGTCCCATTTGGTTATAAAAGTAGTCCTAACCTTGTCAATCATGAGAATCTGATTGCATCCCGAGAACCCATCTATTGAGAAATACATTGCATATGCAGTGGTGTTATCAATTAACACATCTATGTATGGTAGAGGAAAATTATCTTTCAAACATCCTTTGTTGAGATCCCTGTAATCTCCATAGATTCTCACTTTCCCATCTTTCGTTGGTAATGGAACCATATTAGCTAGCCATTCTATATAATCGACTACTTCTAAGAACATTGCTTTGATATGATTTTCTATGTCTTCCTTTACTAAATGTGCCCAATCTAGTTAATTAATGCAATTATTTAGTGTTCAAAATCTATTATTTTTTGCACTTATCAACTTCCTCACACTTGAGCTTTTCCTTGTCCTCAAGCAAAATGCATAAGAACACCTATCAACACAACAAATTAAACACATTAGCAAAATTTAATCAGCCATCCATAACAATCTCTAATTAATACAAAAATTATAATTTCAAACTAAGTCAATAATTCGATGTCAAAGACATAAGAATTACCAAGTGGAGAGTACACTTTTCAATTGAATTCTCAAAAATTTAGAAGTTGACATCTAAGAAAAATGAAAGTAAATAGAACATTAAATCTAAAACACAAAAGGTAGCACTATTTATTTCTATACTTTTGCTTCTTTTCTTACCATTTTTCCCACTCTTAATATCCCCTGTCGTTCCGGCATTATTAAGCGCAAATACCGCTGATTGTGTCCTTTGGATACTCATACTCTTTTTAGAGCATTGGAGTAGTTTGAGAGCATACAATGATTTAAAGATTAATATTTTAGCTCCCTAATATAAGAGAAATATTATTATTATTATTTTTATTTAGAGCTACCATATTATGTGTCAAACCCAAAAACCAAACTAAAGATCAAAATGTAGTTCTACTTACAAACATCTTTCTCAAACATCAAGCCATAAAATTCGATCACTCAAAAGAAAAGTAAGCATAATTTCATTAAAATATCAAAAGACCCTAACCACAAGTTATCAATCTAGCTTGAAAATCATAAATTAAGCATTAAAAGGAGATTATCACATATGTTTAATAAAATCACATCCAATGTATCCAGTTCATCACAATGATAGATTGCAAAAATTCAAGTATTTATATGCAACATTCAATGACTACATAAAGAAACATTCAAAGTATATCAAAAGAAACTAAAACAAAATTAAACATAAAAATAAAATCTAAATAATGCTTATCACATGCAAATGCTAAATCCCTCCCCCACACTTAATATTCACATTGCCCTCAATGTGAAAATCAAACAAGTCACATAAACAATCATAATATAAAAACAACTGAATGAAATAAATAAAACTAAAAAAGTGAGATAAGGAAAAGACAACTCCCCTCAAACAGGTAATCCAAGAGGCAATGACGAAGGGATGTGATAACCTAACAACTAAGTGAATTTCACTTGTTTGGGTTGGTGGAGCTTTAATCTCTCCTTCTTCTTCTTCTTCTTCATAGGAAGGTATTGTAAGTGTGTGGTTATTGGGTTGTCACTTCTTAACAAAATTTCATGTTTTATAAATGTGTTCTCTTGCTCACTTTCACAATCCTCATTACCCACCTCAACTTCTTTGTTTTCATTTTTGTATAACTTACTTCCTTAACACACTCATCCATAACCTCAACCTTTATACACATTTCATCCTATATAGGATGCTCCATTAATTTAGAAATCACAAATTCTACATTTTCATCCCCTATTCGGAGAGTCACTTTACCCTCATAAACATCTATAAGTGCCCTACTGGTGTTCAAGAATGGACTCCTAAAAATTAAAGGACATTTGTTATCCTCCTCAAAATCCAACATAATAAAATCCATTGAAAAAATAAACTTGTCTACCTTCACAAGCACATCCTATATAACTCCATGAGGTTTTTTAATAGAGTGGCCTACCAATTATAAAGACATGTTAGTTGCTTTTGCTTCCCTAAGTCCAAGTCTCTTGAAAACAAATAAAGGTGTTAAATTAATGTTTGCCCCTAAATCACATAAGCACTTAGGAAACTCACTAGTACCAACAGTACAAGGTATAATAAAACTCCTTGGATCTTTCAATTTGAATGGAATTTTCTTGAGATAATTGAACTATATGTCTCCGTTAAGGGTACTATCTCATTATCATCCCATCTACATTTTCTTATAATTAGATCCTTTAGAAATTTGGCATACTTGGGCATATGGACAATTGCTTCAGTAAGAGAGATATTAATTTGCAACTTCTTCAAAATTATAAAAAATTTAGAAAATTGCTCTTTATCTCTATATTTCTTCAGCCTCTGAGGTAATAGAATTTTTGGTGCATAGGCAGGAGGTATATAATTTGAAGCCTCCTTTTGTTATGTCTTGTCATTTGCTTTTTCCTCATTTTGCACATCCTCAACCATGACATACTGATCATCTTCCTTTTCCTTATCCTCTTTAGGAACCTCAACATGAGATTTTAAGTCCTTACAACTTCTCAAAGTGATATCCTTTAACTCCTTTGGGTTAGACTCTATAGTGCTTATGAGGTTACCCTGTGTTGTTATTCCCACTGTATTAGCAAGCTGGCCTAGCTGAACTTCAATGTTATGGATTGAAGAGGAATGGTTCTTTACAATTTGATCAAATTTGGACTCCATCCTCTTTTAATTCTTCTATTGATTAGACAACTTATTAGTTATAACATCCAATAATTTTTCTAATTTATTCTCCGCTAAAGCCATCATATTTTGTTATGGATGTTAAAATCTTGAGGGTGCTTGCTGTCTTGGCAAATTGTTATTATTGGAAAAGGTTATTGCAACCATATTATTGTTATTCCTCTATGAAAAATTTGGGTGATTTCCCCACCCCGGATTGCATGTGTTGGAGAATGGGTTGTTCGCTTGCCTTCATTGAAATTAGTTCCCAATATAATTTAGCCGCTCTTTGTAACCATCTCCCATAATACCTACATCATAAATACCAAAACCATTATTAGAATAGCCCAATAAACTACAAAACTCATCTGCTAATTGTGTAGGGGCTGAATTGGGTGGTTTATGAGTAAGGTTGCCAATCTGCTTTGTAAGTGCAACTATTTGAGCTTGAAGGGCTGTCACTGTGTTAAGTTCTAGTCTCCCCATCTATTTTGGTGGATTAGAATGCTCAAAGGACCATAAGCAATTGTCACATGCTATTCTTTCTAGCAATTGTACAACTTTATATACTTTCTTCCTCATCAGGATCTGTAGAGGACATGGTTTAGCACGCATCCAAGTTTATTTCAACCACGACACTATTTGAGCTCAAGGCTCTAGAGAACACACTACTATATCGTAGAGACATAGCGTGGAGGAGTCACCACCCAGGGTAATAATTGAGACAATTCATGAGTTGTGGTAACTCGATTCCCTAAAAGAAAGTTAGCACCATAATCAGGAAGATTCTGGATACAGAATACCAACTTTTTTCAGTCTCATGTTCATTTAGAATTACTTTATGAATTACTATCTTATACTTTATTTACATGCACTTTCATATAAACCCTTATTTAAACAGACAACTCCATGGCATCTAATCTCATAAAAAGCACATAAACAATGCATTCACTTAACCTCATAATCCCTAAGATTAGTCTAATCTACATCGATTTTAATTAAAGTTTGCTAAATCTACATATTTTAATTTATAAGTGAGCTTATGCAGTTTTAATTTAATGAGCCTAAGTCTATTTATTTTAATTCTAAAAGTGAGTCGAAGTCTATAATTTATAAAAAGCTTTAATTGGTGGGCTATGTCTAATTAATCAAATTAAATCTAAGTGAGCCTATGTCTAAATTAGCTAGGTGGGCCTAACTTAGCTCTAACCTAAAATTCTTTTTAATCCTAAAACCTAATGATTAATTCTATAAAAAAGTGAATCCAGAAATTTAATCTAAAAGAAACCTAAAAATTATGTGCTTAAACAAAAAGACAAAACAATAATCATGAAAATCAAAAAATTAAATAAAACATAAAAGAACAAATTAAACAAACAATTAAAACATATAAATCATAAAAATAATAAAACGATAAAACATGAAAATTATAAAAATATAAACATGCATTTAATGATATCTACCCTAATTTAATTTACATGCAACCTATATTAACTAAGGCCATCATTAATTTTAATTAGAATTTTTACCAAATAAACTTAAGTTACTAATCAATTTTAAATAAAACAATAAAATAAACTAAGATTTTATTATGATCCCACTAATGGGGTTATTACAATCACAAAATTTATCAAACAAACCAAAGTAATAAAATAAACAATAAAATAATTCAAACAAATAAAAAAGGAAAAAGACAAACTAGGTTAGGTCCATGGCTTTTTTCATGGATTTTTTGGGATTGATTCGATTTCCATGATTACTCCATAATTTTGAATCTCAAAACAAGAAAATAAAAGAAAAAGAATTAGAAAGATGGAGAGAAATTTAAAAAATAAAAGTAAATAAAATTAAAACGAAGAATAAAAAGAAAACTAAAAGAAAAAAAGTAAATAGGAAAAAAAGATGAAGATGAATGTGGTGCTGTTTGATTTCTCCTCAGAGTTTTGTTGATTCATCGTTTGGTACTTGAAATTGAGACTCTGAATTGATCTTCCTTCTCAAGTATTGCTTGCTTGTTTTTGAAAGTAAATCACTCAAAAGCATGTGCTTTCCCAAGAGAAAAAACACGTGCAAAACAAATAAAATTATTTTCTCTCTGTATGATTTTTAAAAGGTTAAAAGAAGACCTCCCTTTCTATGTTGTAAACCTAGAAAATTTAGGTTACATAAGTTATTCCTCTAGTGATTTAATGATAGGTGAATTTTTTTAAAAAAAATTAGGATACAAAATCCCTTTTAAACTCAATAAAGTAGTAATACTCTGTGATTATCACTAAATAAAGTCATTATCTAACTTTGATTTTATTTTTGGTCCAATCAAAACCAAGAGAAATCAATTTTAGAAAATTAAAAACACTTAAAATAGGTTAGGAATTGATCAAAAGTGTGCAATTCTGATTTGAATTGTACATTTCCAATCGAAAATGTGGAATTCTGATTCGAATTACATATTTTTGATAGAAAATGTGCAATTCCGATCGGAATTACATATTTTCAATCAGAAATATATAATTTTGATTGGAATTACACAATTCAAATTGTGGATTTTTATGCTTTGGCCCCAATTTTAATTTTTCTAAAATTAAAAATTGACCCACAAAAGGAAAATGAATTTTTTAATTAAGCCTTTAAAATCTTAGCAATTAAATCCTTGAGATTCAAGAATCTAAATCCAAGTACTAATTGAATTGACTTTTCATCATTGGATCCTCATTGTATCCACATTAGAATCATCCCGGAATTTGGTGCTTATAGTTGCCCCCCTTTGTTGGCATTTGCTTGACAAATTGTGATAAAGCAAATAAACACACCATTCCTAGGCAATAATTTAGGATACTTACTTGTACGTAAGGCTGTTCATCTGTGCTTAGATTCCTATAAGAACTTACTATATTCTCTATGAGACGTTTAGTAAAATTCGTGTTTTGCTATATTCCTTATAAGGTATTTAGCAAGATAATACGCTATAACTACTATAAGCACCCAATTTTTGGATGATTTGAGTTTGGATGCGACAAAGGACCCAATGATGAAAATTAACAGTGAAATTAGATTTATTGGTTTTGAACTAAATTTGTAAATTCTTTTTAGGGCCTATTTTCATTTTTATTTATTTTTTTAAAATTAAATTTTTAAAAAATATAATAAAAAATAAATTTTTCAAAAAAAAAAAGTGGCCACACATTTTGGCGCAAGGCTAAGAATGGCCAAGAGGCCATACGGCCATTTAATTCATAAATAAGTGAACTGGCTATTATTTTGTTTTTAATTTTATTTATTTGATTATTATTTAATTTTTATTTGATAAATATTTGTTGAGAAATATTTATTTATCATATAAATATTAAAAAATAAATTATTTTTATTATTTTTATCCTTTAATCAAATTAGGGTTACAGGACTAGATTTCTATAAATACCTCTTTTCTTTACACAGGAGGAGGCGGCGAGGGTTTTATTTTTTTTCTCTGTATTTTTTGATTCTTAGCTGTCAGTAAAAAAAAATTTAAATTCTTTTTCTTTTATTTCTATGTACTTTTCTTTTGCTTCTGGCCATAATTACATCCAAACAAATAAAAAAAAATCATAGACAAATACAAGAAAAAGCCACAAGCTTTCATTAACGGTAATCACCTTGTGAGGGACAATCAATATTGCATCCTATTCTCAAATCTTCATCTCCTTCTTCTTTTATTTTGATTTTTTATTTGATTTTTGTTTATTACTTTTTAATTATTCATTAATTAATTTTTATTTTATTTTTTTCTATTTTCATGATGGTGGGAGTACCCTAAACTGTGGAGTGATTTAACCCATGGAGAACCCATGAACATCCATGGAATGTCATCGATTAAATTTTGTATTTTAATATAGATTTTAGATTTTATTTTATCATTTTGTGTTATTTTATTTGACTTTATGGGTTGTATTTAATTTTATTAATCTGTATGTAAGTTGTAATAGCCTCAATAGTGGGAATAGTAAAATATTTACTTTTTTTTGCTTTTTAAAATCAATTAGTAAATTAGGGTTTATTTGGTAAACCTTAATTAAAATCAATAGTGGCTTTAGATTAATTTTAGGTTGTATGTAATTAATATTAGGGTTAGAAATATCACAAAATGTTTGTTTTTTATTTTCTTTATTTTTATTATTTGGGCCCCAAGCCCACGTGTAGGTTTAACTCACTAATAAAATAGGCCTTTAAAATTAAATTTAGGTTTAATTAATGTTAAAATCAATTTAGACCCATTTAGGTTAATTAGACTTTAGGCCCACTTTATGTAATTTAAAATAAATTTAGACTTAGCTCAGCCCATTAAATTATTTCTTTTAAAATAAATAGATCTAAGATCATTTCATTTAAATTAAAATAAGTAGAATTAAGCCCATTAAATCAAATCCATTTTTTTTCTTAAATTTTGTAGTTTTAGGCCTACTTTTAGAATTAAAAATAATAGATTGAAGTTCTCTAATACAATTAAAATATAGGCCCACCTGTACTTCCTTTTCACTTGCAAATAAAAAATGTAGATTTAGCCAACTTAAAATTAAAATCAAATGTAGTTTGGATTTAGGAACGTTACACCTCGAATGCATTTTTTATGTGTTTTTTCATGGATTGTTTCCCTTAGGGTTAGATGGATGTTCAATTGGGGTTTAATGAAATTGCATGTGATTAGGGAATAAGATAGTAATTCATAAACTAATTCTAAGGGAACACGAGACTAAAAGAAGTTGGTATTCCGTATCCAGAACTCCTAGTTGTGGTGCAAGCTTGTATTAGAGAATCGAGTTACCACCACCTTCAATATTTCCCAATTATTACCCTGGGTGGTGACTCCTTATCTCCACGCTATGTCTTTGTGATATAGTAGTGTGTTCCCTAGAGCCCTGAGTTCAAATAGTGTCGCAGTTGCAATAAACATGGGCGCGCGCTAAACTCTGCAGTCTATAGTGGTGACTCCACTGGGGATAAGAGATACTGATTCCACTTGTTTTCTTTAGAATTATTTTATTAATTATTATTTTATTCTTGCATTTATATTTGCATGTCCCTATTAGCTAATGATGTTGGTTTATGGTCCCTTGATTCCACTAGCTTCCTGGGATTGTAAATTGGCTAAACATCACTCTTAGCCTTAACTTAGTTCAAGAGAGATTACTGGGCTCATCTGACCAGAGTTTGTAACCTAAGTCCTAAAGGGGGGGGTGGTCTTCTCTCTAGTTTGCAAAGGATGTCGGGCCCCTCTGACCTTGGCCTGTAACTCAAGTCTTAAAGGAGGCCATCTTGCTAAAGGAACCTTGACCTTTTTCACTGGACTAAGCTCATGTAGTGGTCTAGTAACTTCCCCTAGGATCTACCCAAATCGCTTGTGTTTGTTGCCATGAGGTATTTCTATCTATAAAAGCCAAAGCCCATACTTTAGAAACCCATTTGGGCTAATAAAGATTGGGCTACCCTATTATACCTAGAAATGTTGTTTCTATGCTTTTATTACTTCGAGAGATTTGGCATGCTCATCAATTCTTGATATCCCCTGTTGATATTGAGGCCCAGACAAAAAATCCTAGGAAAAGAAACTCACCATTGAACACGTGTGTGGGAGGAATAAGGTTAGAAGGTGTATGTTATACACTTGATTTGATACTTGTATACTTGACATGCTACTTTTTTTCGCTACTTGTTGCATAGCACGTGCATCATGCATACATATAGTTCATGCATCATACTAACGCTTTATTTTTTAGCCATCATAGATTCATCTAGGTCTTCATGTGTTTGAGAACGAAAAGGCGGCTGATTGGTGAGGATTGGTTTAAGCCCAAAGTTTATAGCCAAAGATATCCTTCGTAGTTTGGAAAAGAGCCCAATCAACCTGCTTTATTTGGAAGCTACACCAACACCAACACCAACTACACAAACATAAGACATAGAACAAGGAAATTGGACCCTAGAGGACATCAAAGGAGCATTGATGAATGACATGAGAGCAATGATGCAAGATGAACTAAGACAAGCCTTAACAGGGTTAATGCCACTTGTTGCTGCACTTACACTCGCTGCTATTGCACCTCATGTTGTTGCCAATCTACTAGTTGTAGATGCACCACTCAATAATGCTGGGAGCAACCAATGAACGCTGCTAGGAATGCACCAAATGCTAAAGTGAAATTAGAGGATGTTGAGAACTGCATGATTGAGAAAGCAAAGAGGGAATTGCTTGAGCAAGTTCAAGAGCTGGAATCCAAGCAGATGAAAGCAATGACTCTGAAGATGTCCAAGATGGAAGAATTCATAAGAGGATAGGGTATGGGATACTCATTTGATTTTGATGATATGATGCAATTTGAGGAAGATAAGCTGTCTGATAAGTTCAAGATGCCACAACTACAGAAGTTTGATGGTATTAGAGACCCAAGGATCCACCTTAGGCAATATACAACTACTATGAGTACCATTAAAGCCCCATTAATAGTGGTTACTAAGCTGTTTGTACTACCCTTGGAAGGAGTAGCTGTGAATTGGTATCGTGGGTTAGAGAAATCTGTCTAGGCTGACTGAAGAGAATTGTGTGCTGCTTTCTTGAAGTATTATGACCATAACACTAAGCTAGAGGTGTCTATCAGGGATTTGGAATTGACAAAGCAGAAGCCCAATGAATCATTTTCTAATTTCCTAACTAGATTTATGAATAAGGTAGGATTAATGAAAAATAAGCTAGCTGAAAAGGATCAGGGTAGGATGATTGTTTGAAATGTGTCACCAAATTTGGTTGAGAGGTTGCAAATGATGAACCTTAAGACATTTGTAGACCTTGATGATGATGGGTTGCAAGCTGAGGAGATTAAAAGTGAGAAAAAGAAGACTACTAAAAGCATTGGAGCAAGAAACTACCCAACTAGGGCACACAACAAGGAAACACTAATCAAGCTATGAAAGTGCATGATGTCCAACAATTGAGGAGATTCTCAAACTTTAACCAACCTTTGTCAAAGGTCCTAGAGAGCCTAATGCAAAAAGGCTTACTTCAACCTTTACCTGATCCAAACCCACCAAACCTAAACACCCTAGACTATAACCAAAACACCCTAGACTATAACCAAAACAAGCATTACGAATTCCACTAAAACCTCAATCACTCCATAGATAATTGCATGTGCCTTAGACATGAAATCCAAAACCTTATAGACTCTGGAAAAGTCACAGACCCTGAAAACCCAAGCACCAAAAATAATCCTTTCCCAAACTACCAAAATGTTCTACCCCCAACTATCATGATGATTAATTCAAGAGTTAGTGAGGAAGAAGTACTAGGCTCCTTTGAGGACCTAGACCTTAAAACCAATAAGAATACTCCTGATGCCCCTAAACAATCCCAGAGAGGAGTTGAAGATTTATTGGGCCAACCTTCTGGAAAATTCAATTATAAAGTATTTTACTCCAAACCACCTTCTTATGATATTCCTATTGAATTAATCACACCTGGAGGATGGGGTGATGAATTTAGAGATGATAGTGAGCCATTAAGTGAGAATAGTAAGAAATCTGAGGCTCCTAAGCAGCCACAATAAGGAGTTAAAGATTTGTTAGGATAGCCTCAAGCAAGTTTGACTACAAAGTGTTTTACACTAAGCCATCTTCTAGTGACATACCTCTTGAAACAATAGTGCCTACTGGATGGGGAAAGGAATTTAAAGAGAAAGATAATGAAGGCTATAATGGGTGGATTGATAATACAGAAGTGAACCATGGTCATCGAGAATAGCTGCTACATCAGCCACTTAAAGGACAGCCACCTTAAGACTTAGCATCCCTAGTATTTAGAATAAAAAATAAATTTCTTATGTTTTCTTTTTAATAATATTTTAGTTTCTTTAGAACTTTTACTTTTCTGTTCGATGATATGAATTCTGATTGTGCTTATTTATGTAATGTGCATCCTAATGATAATGTGCATTGTGATACTGATCGCATATACATGTTTGACATAAATTCAATTTCAATTATATTCATTTAGCATGGGCACGAATGAAAATTCAAAGAACATTCATATACCACATGGTATAACTTTTAAGGAGAGAGAAAATTTAAGAGAATGTAAAAAGAGAAAAATAAAGAAAATAAAGAATGAATGAAAGGGTTAGCCAGGTAAAAATGAGAGAAAATTTCAGAAGGCCTAACTAATAATAAGAGCTATATCATGTGATATAATGAATGTTCTCATTTTTGCCATAGTGAATGAATAAAGTTGAATTTGAGTTTATTGTTCAAATATTGCATATTCGTCTTTATCATATTGCATAAGTATCTAAATGGAAACACAAAACATAATGAAAACTATAAAAATTGGAGCTATGAGATCATTATTTTAGTTTTATTTTCTCTTTTAGTCGCCCCCTTTGTGATTTTGATTGTAAAATCAAATGTCTTTTTGTATTTTGAGAATTTAGTGGCAACCTGTACCTTGTATTTATCCTCAATCATGGTGGCAACATCAAGCCTTATATTCTACTCAAGAGTTCTTCAAAGCTATAAATTCCACTTTGACCAACCTCTATTGAGAGAATGACTAATGATATGCATGAAGGAAAATTATTAGAAACTAGGGGCAAAATATAGCTCTGGGCAATTTAGGCTCAAAGACTGAAGGTGGACATTGAAATATAGGTGTCAGTAAAAGAGTTTTGGGTAGAAAAAAGTGAGCAATAAGTAAAAAATAAGCCAGCTAGTCATCTATCAAAGGAACTACATCAAAAGTATCAACATCGAAGTGTCCAACACTCAAATCAGCAAGTTATTGATGAAGCACCTCATTGTTACACCCCAAACAAAAGACCTGTTAGGATAATGCATATCATACATAGCATGCATACACTTGCATACATATGTTATGAAAAGCTTGTTTTTTTGTCGAAAAGACTTTTGAGACAAATCAAGATTAATGTTGTAAAGTACAGGAAAGTAGTTAGAGTCTCAAGGAGTGAAAATAGGAAGGGCGATACTATCATGATGAACTAGAAGCTCAACGGGCCTATCTAACAGGGAGATATCATTGATTGTAGTACTCGCAGAAGTCTCATCCTAGGCAATCTCAAAAGGAATACACTTCAGGTGATGCACCTGAATGCATTTTTGACAGCCACAAGATTACTTCAGCAGAGATGAAGCATCGAATTCAGCCTCTTTCAACTCCTAATCTGAAGGTTTAACACACCAACAATGCAGCTATCAGCCAGACAAGGGAAGAATGCATTCAATATTTGAGATGAATGCAATCTGAAACTCCTCTCATAATGAAATAAAGCCCTTTAACTCCTAAACCTCTTTTGCAGGGGATGTCAGGAAGAGGAATGAAGCTCTATTTGTCATAACATCAGTGAGGGTGATAGAAAGACAAACTCAGCTCTATGCCATGACTTTAAGGGTGTAGTATCAAGACACTTGTGATCTGAGACATCATTAGCACAAGCAAAAGGGAAGAGTGCAAAAAATAATGTTGCATTCTGACAAAGTTTCTTTATCTACAAACAAACCAGACTAACTTATGGTATTTTGTGCAGGGAAAAAAAGAAGGAAAGGAATTAGTGTGAAAGTAAGAACAGGCAACAAGGCAAACGCCAATCGCTCATCAGAATATCACTTGTGGGACAAATATCTTGACAAATGCTCAAGGGAAGTAACAACTCTATCCCTTTAGTTTATACAATAAAGTGCAATGTCCATACTAAAATTCACAAATTGAAAGTAAATTCATCCAGTTCACAAGATCATGTGTGAAAACTTATCTCATGAACTTTTGATTTTAATGACTCTTTTTTACTAGCCTCGTAGAGTTTGGACATTTAGTTGACAGCTCTGTGCTGAGAGTTTCTAAACTTTAATCAATCTAATGCTGGCTTGCACCCAAACAAGGGGAAGAATACAAAAAAAAATAAAATCTATGGACTTGTAGCATAAATTGCTTAGATTTAGAGTATCATTTCGGTCTTTGGAATAATAAATGTGCATCCAGTCTACTCTAATGCTAAAATTGAGTAAGAGTACAAAATCCCTTGACGGTATTCGCACTGAGTAATATGAGAAAGGTAAGGGAATACTAAGAGGAGAATTAAAATAAGAGCAAGAATTCCTAATCTACTCAAATGCTAAAAAATGAGTAAGACTATCAACATGAATCTTCTGGCGGTATCCACGCTGAGTAATACAAGAAAGGCAGGGGATTACTAAAAAAGGACCACGTTAAAAGCTGTTATATTTACTCTAATGCTCAAAACAAAGTATAGGTATCTAAAGGACCTTTCTAATGGTATCTACACTGAGTAATATGAGAAAGGCAAGGGAATACTTAGATAAGGAAGTAAAGCACAAAAATAACTAAAAGACTGTTTTAATACTCAGAATTTGATATATTTATGCTCCATGTCCACAAATTTTGTCTAGCAAGTTCTCCTTAAATTTAGGTATGAAATGCAGCTCTTCACTTAGTGAATAAACACTCTTAGCATAAGGTGGTTAATGATACCTCTAAATTTACCAATGGCAAATAAATGATAGTCATGAAAATAAAAAATTAGTGGGATACGTTGAATGCACATTATATTGTGATAAATGATGAATTTGCTTAATTTAATGCACTTTTGTACAATCATCATGCTGAAACTAACTTTATCAAATTTTTAAATCCAGAAGAAAATACACTCAGTATATATCATCAGCACCGGCATTATCAAGTCAAATCAAGGCCATCGAACAATGAAGGCAGTTGATCAAAGTCAATCAGCAGAGAAATTCAAAGCAATCAGTCAACACCAACATAAAATTCTAGTCGATGTGAAATCCAAAAGGTGATGTCTGCATTTTTCACACACTACATTCACTCAATTATATGCTACGTGGTAGCTATAACTCTGATTCACTCAGTTATACGTTACATGGTAACTATAACAGAAATTTGAAGTTCATTTCATTATATGCTACATAGTAGCTGTAACAACATTTTGAATTTACTTTAGCTAGACACTACACAGTAGTTATAGCACGAGTTCACTAGATGTTCAACAGGAACTATAGTTCAATTAGCTAGACGTCCAATAAGGAATATAGTTAATTTCTTCAATTCATTTCATTAGATGTCCTATAGGGAATATAATGCAATCAGCTAGACACTACACAGTATTGATAGCATAATAGCTAGACGTCCCATAGGGAATATGGCTAATTTCATCAATCAACACTATACGTCCGAGTGTAGTGTATTTTTAAATCAACACTATATGTACGAGTGTAGTGTGTTTTCAAATCAACACTATACATCCACGTGTAGTTTATTTTCAAACCAACACTATACGTCTAAGTATAGTGTACTTTCAAATCAACACTATACATCCGAGTATAGTGTATTTTCAAATCAACACTATACGTCCAAGTATAGTGTATTTCCAATTAACACTATACGACTGAGTATAGTGTATTTTCAAATCAACACTATACGTCCAAGTATAGTGTATTTTCAAATCAAAACATGCGAGCAGTTATGGACTGTAGCATTAAAGGTGAGCAAAAAAAGGGTTGCAACTAATTACGAGCAGTTATGGACTATAGCATCAAATGTGAGCAACAAAGGGGTTGTAGCTACATGCAAGTAGCTATGGACTGTAGCATCTAAAGTGAGCAATGAAGGGGTTGTAACTACACGCGAGCAGTTATGGACTGTAGCATTAAAGGTGAGCAATGAAAGGGTTACAACAAATCACGAGCAGTTATGGACTGTAATATCAAAAGTGAGCAACGAAGAGGTTGCAGCTACATGCTAGCAGTTATGAACTGTAGCATCAAAGGTGAGCAATGAAATTATTGCAGCTAAGTGCGAGGAGTTATGGACTGTAGCATCAAATCATCAAAAGTGAGCAACAAAGGGGTTGCAGCAGGTTAAAGTTAGTGAGTAATGGAAGGATTGTAGCTATTTAAAACTTGCCAACAATTATAGATTGCAGCAGCACGAAGCTTAGATCATGGAAAGATCACAAATAGAAGTCTCAAGATACACAGGTAAGTATCCTAACTCTTTGCTTTTGAAATTGTGTGCTTATTTGCTTTGCCGCAATTTGATAAGCAAACCATGACAGAAGGGGGCAACTGTAAGCACCAAATTTTTGGATGATTTGAGTTTGGATGCGATAGAGGACCCAATGATGAAAATTGACTGTGAAATTAGATTTATTGGATCTGATTTGTTGGTTTTGAACTAAATTTGTAAATTCTTTTTAGGACCTCTTTTAATTTTTGTTTATTTTTATAAAATTAAAATTTCAAAAAATATAATAAAAAATAAAAATTTCAAAATTTTTTTAAAAAAAGTGGCCATATGGCCACAATTGGGTCAAAAGGCCCAAAGTGGCCACACAATTTGGTGCAAGGCCAAGAACCGCCAAGAGGCCATACAGCCATTTAATTCATAAATAAGTGAATTGGCCACTTTTGGCCAATTGACGTTATTATTTGTTTTTTTTTAATTTTATTAATTTGATTGTTATTTAATTTTTATTTGATAAATATATGTTGATAATTATTTATTTATCAGATAAAGATTAAAAAATAAATTATTTTTTATTATTTTTATCTTGTAATCAGATTATGGTTATAGGACTAGGTTTCTATAAATACCTCTTTTCTTTTCATAGGAGGAGGCGCTGAGGGTTTTATTTTTTCTCTTTATTTTCTGATTCTTAGCTGTTAGTAAAAAAAACACAATTATTTTTCTTTGATTTCTACGTACTTTTCTTTTGATTCTGGCCATAATCACATCTAAATAAATCAAAAAAATCACAGACAAACACAAGAAAAAGCCACAGGCTTTCATTAATGGTGATCACCTTCTGAGAGGCAATCAATACTGCATCCTATTCTTAAATCTTCATCTCCTTTTTTTTTTTTTTGATTTTTTATTTCATCTTTGTTTATTATTTTTTAATTATTCATTAACTATTTTTTTCTATTTTCATGATGGTGGGAGTACCCTAAACTGTGGAGTGATTTGACCCATGGAGAACCTATGAAGATCCATGGAATGCCATGGATTAAATTCTGTATTTTAATATAGATTTTAGAATTTTTTTTATCATTTTGTGTTATTTTATTTGGCTTTATGGGTTGTATTTAATTTTATTAATATGTACGTAGGTTGTAATAGCCCCAATAGTGGGAATAGTAAAATATTTACTTTTTTTGCTTTTTAAAATCAATTAGTAAATTAGGGTTTATTTGGTAAACCTTAATTAAAATCAATGGTGGCTTTAGATTAATTTTAGGTTGCATGTAATTAATATTAGGGTTAGACATATCACAAAATGTTTGTTTTTGATTTTCTTTATTTTTATTATTTGGGCTTGTTTGTTATTTTGATTCGTATTGGACCCCAAGCCCACGAGTAGGTTTAACTCACAAATAAAATAGGCCTTTAAAATTAAATTTAGGTTTAATTAATTTTAAAATTAATTTAGGCCCATTTAGGTTAATTAGACTTTAGGCCCACTTTATGTAATTTAATATAAATTTAGACTTAGCTCAACCCATTAAATCATTTCTTTTAAAATAAATAGATTTAAGATCATTTCATTTAAATTAAAATAAGTAGAATTAGGCCAATTAAATCAAATCCATTTTTTTATTAAATTTGGTAGATTTAGGCCCACATTTAGAATTAAAAATAATAAATTTAAGTTCTCTAATACAATTAAAATATAGGCCCACCTTTAGTTCCATTTCACTTGTAAATAAAAAATGTAGACTTAGCTAACTTAAAATTAAAATCAAATGTAGTTTGGATTTAGGGACGTTATGCCTCGAATGCATTTTTTATGTGCTCTTTTATGGATTGATTGCCTTAGGGTTAGATGGATGTTCAATTAGGATTTAATGAAATTGCATGTAATTAGGGAATAAGATAATAATTTATATACTAATTCTAAGTGAACATGAGACTAAAATAAGTTGGTATTCTGTATCCAGAACTCCTGGTTGTGGTGCTAGCTTATATTAGAGAATCGAGTTACCACCACCTTTGATTTTTCCCAGTTATTATCCTGGGTAGCGACTCCTCATCTCCATGCTATGTCTTTGTGATATAGTAGTGTGTTCTCTAGAGCCCTGATCTCAAACAATGTCGCAGTTGCAATAAACTTGGGCGCGCGCTGAACCCCGCCGTCTACAACAATTGTGAAGTGTCTAGGAAAATGCACCATATTTCCTATGGAATGTCTAGTGATTGTAATTTGCTTGCTATATTCCTCATGGGATGTTTAGGAACTATAAATTTATGCCCACATTTAGCAAATTTTTTGCTATATTTCTTATGGAACTTTTAACGAGATGCTATAACTAATGTGTAGTATCTAGCTAACTTTGATCATGCTATAAATCCTATGGAACATATAGTAAAACTTTTGAATCTTTGTTATAATTATTGTATAGTGTCTAACAAAGTGAAAATGAAATTTATATTGTACCTACTATGCAGCCTACAATAAAAGTGAATTTTGAAATCGAGTTATAGCCACTATGCAACATATAACTACAAATGAATTTTGAAAACAAGTTATAGCCACTGTGCAGCATATAATTGAAAAGAATTTTGAAAGCAAGTTATAGCCACTGTGCAACATATAACTAAAATTAATCTGATACTACTACTGTGTAGTAAATAACGAAATGTGTATAAAATACAGAAATTAAATTTTTTGTAATTTTAAACTGACCGACACTTGAAAATTTTGCACTAACTGACTATGCATCCATGCTGACAACTTAATAATTCCATGAATTATTAAATTTAATTTATGATCATGTTGTTTTCTAAAATTAATTAAGAATTAATTTCTTAATTGAATTGCAATTTTGGACTATACTGCAAAAAGGCTTATGGACTTATTTGCAAGGAAATTTTGAGAAATTAAAGTTGATATTTGCCATTTTAATATATACTTACCTTTCTTTTCTTCCTTTTCTCGATCCTTCCTTTTTTTTCCTTATTCATTTCCTTGTCCTTTCACTTTCACTTTAGTTTTGATTTTTTCTTTCCTTAATTACTTCTTCATTTGATGTCCAAATTTGGATTCGTCTGATCCTATGGCTCACCCACCACGTAGATTACGTGCTAGTACCTCAAGTACAGCTGATCTAACTGTTATGGTCCCATATTTTCCATAGAACATTTTAAGACGCCAGGAGGGTGCAACAGTCCTTCCTTTAATTCATTTGGAGCTCTATAGGTGCTAACAAGCTGGTGATGAGGTGCACTTTCTGCCCCCTTTACTTTATTCTACAAAAATTTAATTTAATTGTGTCTAATTAGTGTTTACTATTAGACTAAAATTATGCAAACCAAGAATGCATGAACTTAATGTTAGCAAAATTAATCCATGCAAATTAATTTTTAGATAAAAACCAAATTAGAACAATGAAAGTCAAATTGGGTTCACGTATGTTCGATCCAAGGCTCAGATATCTGATTAAAAATCTAGAAAATCGATCGAATTTCTGGATTTCCAATTAGATTGCCATAATTTTGATCAAAATTATGGATTTTCGATTGGAAATCTAGAAATCGATTAGAATTATAGAAATTCAATTGGTATTTTCTAAATTTTTTTTTAAATTTTCACAAATTTTTGAATTTTCTAAAATTTTCTGAATTCTTCAAAATTTTTAAACAAATAAAAATGCAACTAAAAAAATGTGCAAAGGTAAGAAATTGATTTTGTTGTTTCTAAATTTTATTCATGAACCACTAAAGTTTTTCGGTTGTTTCCATTTGGCTCAAGAACTATTTTATGGTCTGTTTGCTGAGGTGACCGAGTACATTTAAGCCATCAGGCTTTAGACATTTCAGTGCTGCTCTCTTGATTAAACGAGGTAGGTCAGGCCATTATTCTCTTTTTGCATTGATTGAGAGATAGATGGATACTACCCACACATTCCACACTCATATGGGTGAGTTGACTATCTCTCCGATAAGTTTTGTTGCCATTACTTGGATTGCCTTTGGAGGTACCCCAATCCCTTTCAATGTTAGCTACTGTAACCTTTCTAAAGATGCTATAGGAGCCTTCCTCTAATGCAGAGATGGGGCTTTTTTTGTCTTTCTACCATCAGACATGATTTACAGACTTACCGCGTACAACTGAACACTTTAGAGTGGAACCTAGTAAGAAAATTCAATTGTTAATTTTAAAAAATATTAAAATGAAAATCTAACAAATTAATTCTAATTGGCTTGATGGTGCTGAGGATATTCAATGAAATGATTTCATGGTTGCTATTTTGAATGGAACGTCTAGTGAACTTGTGATTTGAAAATGTGCTACAGTTCCTATAGAACATCTAGTAAAAGAGTGTGTTAAAGGTGCTATAGGTCCTGTGGAGCGTCTAAGAACTTGTGTTATAACTACTATGTAGTGTCTAGCTAAAGTGAATTCAAAATGTTATTACAGCTACTGTGTAACATATAACGAAATGAACTTCAAATTTATGTTATAGCTACAATGTAGCGTATAACTGAGTGAATCGAAGTTATAGCTACCACGTAGCATATAACTGAGAGAATGCAGTGTGTGAAAAATGCAGACATCACCTTTTGAATTTCACATTGACTGGAATTTGTGTTGGCACTGACTGATTACTTTGAATTTCTCTGCTGATTGACTTTGATCAGCTGCCTTTATTGCTCGATGGCCTTGATTTGACTTGATAATACCAGTGCTGATGACACATACTGAATGTATTTTGTTCTGGATTTAAAAACTTGTTAAAGTTAGTTTTAGCATGATGATTAAATTAAGAAAATTCATCACTTATCACAAGATAATGTGCATTCAATATATCCCACTAATTTTTGATTTTCATGACTATCATTTATTTGCCATTCGCAACGTTAGAGGTATTGTTAACAGTCTTATGCTGAGAGTGTATTACTTACCTAGTGAAGAGCTGATTTTCATACCAAAATTTAGGGAGAACTCGCTAAACAAAACTCATGGAAATTGAGCATAAACTGATGAAATTCTGAGCATCAAAACAATCTTTGAGTTATTAATGTGCTTTTCTTCCTTATGCAAGTATTCCCCTGCCTTTCTGATATTACTCAATGTGGATACCGTTGGAAAGGTCCTTCGGATACTCATACTCTTAAAGAACATTGGAGTAAATAGAATAGCTTTTAACGTGGTCGTCTTTTAGTATTCCCTCGCTTTTCTTATATTACTCAGCGTGGATACCACTAGAAGATTCACGTTGATACTTTTACTCATTTTTGAACATTGGAGTAGATTAGAAATGCTTGCTCTTATTTCAATTCTACTCTTAGTATTTCCTCACCTTTCTCATATTACTCAGTACGGATGCCGTTAAGGGATTTTGTACTCTTACTCAATTTGAGCATTAGAGTAGATTAAATACACATTTATTATTCAAAAAGACTGAAATGATACTCTAAATCCAAGCAATTTATGCTACAAGTCTAGAGATTTTATTTTTTGCATACTCTTCCCCTCGTTCAGGAGCAAAGCGAGCATTAGATTGATTAAAGTTTAGAAACTCTCAGGACAGAGCTGTCAACTAGATATTTAAACTCTGCAAAGCTAATAAAAGAGAGCTATTAAGATCAAAGTTCATGAGATAAGTTTTTGCACATGATCTCATGAACTAGTTGAATTTACTTTCAATTTGTGAATTTTAGTATGGACATTGCACTTTATTGCATAAACTAAAGGGATAGAGTCTTGTTACTTCCCTTGAGTATTTATCAAGATGTTTTTCATACGGGGTGATATTCTGATGAGCGATTGGTGTTTGCCTTCTTACATGTTCTTACTGTTGTGCTGGTTTTTTCTCCTTCTTCCAAAATACCATAAGTTAGTCTAGTCTATTTACAGGTGAAGAAATTTTGTCAAAATGCAACATTATTTTTCACACTCTTCCCTTTTCAATTTTGTTGATAATGTCTTTGATTACAAGGGTCGTGATACTTCGCCCTTAAGGTCATGGCATAAGGCTGAGTTTGTCTTTTTGTCATTTCCATTGATGCTATGGCAAAGGGCCTCGTTTCTCTTCCTGACATACCCTACAAAAAGGTTTAGGAGTTAGAGGGCTTTATTTTATGATGAGAGGAATTTCAGAGTGCATTCATCTTAAGTATTGAACACATTCTTCCCTTTTCTGGCCAATATCTACATTGCTGGTGTGTTAGACCTTCAGATTAGGAGTTGAGAGAGGCTGAATTTGATGCTTCATCTCTGCTAAAGCAATCTTGTGGCTGTAAAAAATGCATTCAGGTGCATCTCTTGAAGTATATTCCTTTTGAGATTTATTTGGATGAGACTTCTGCAAGTGCTACCATCAATGATATCTCCCTATTAGATAGGCCCATTAAGCATCTGGTTCATCTTGATAGTATCGCCCTTCCTATTTTTAGTCCTCCAGACTCTAACGACTTTCCTATACTTTACAATACTAATTTTGAATATTTATAGCAAAGTATTTGTATAATCATGGTTTGTCTCAAAAATCTTTTACCATAGAAAGAAAGTACTTCACAATAGATGTATGCAAGTGTATACATGCTATGTATGATATGCATGATCCTAATTGGTTTTCTGTGGAGTAGAGTTATGCTCGCAACTCGGAGTGTGAGAGCGAGGCGCTTTGTCAACAACTTGAAAATTTGAACCTTGAATGCTTTAAGGTTGGTACTTCTGGTGCTAAAGCTTCTAATGTAGTTCCTTTGATAGATGCCCAGCTAGCTGATGAAGTCCATGACCTGATGATTGTTCTATATTGATGAATTATTATTTGTTACTTGATGTTCACTTTTTCCTGCCTCATAACTCTTCTGTTGACTCTTATATTTCAATCTCCATCTTCAAACTTTGAGTGCAGACTCACTGTTTTTCCCCCAAACTACCCTAGAGCTACATTTTGCCCCCTAGTTCCTGTCATTTTTCTTTCATGGAGATGTTGACACTAAGATCATCACTGTTTTTTGGAGAATGGAACCAAGCACATGCCTCTTGTTTTGACAGGATTTATCAACACCTTTTTGGTAAACTTCTTGTTTCTTCATTATGCAACTAAAATCTTTAATTATTATTTTTTTTCATGCCTCTATTTTTGCCTAAGCTGCCCTTTTAGGTTTTTAACTTAGCATGCTTACCCTAACTTTTGCCTAAGCTGCCCTTACCGGTTTTTAACTTAGCAGGCTAAATTTTTCTTTTCTTTTCTTTTCTTTCTTTTTTACAAATTTGATTACTGAAGAAACTTAATTTGCTCAATGCTCCTATTGATCTTCTATGTTACTAATCCTATCCGTGGTAATCTCTTGTATTAAAGGTGCAGAGGAGTGTCTGAACTGACTGAAGAGAATTCTTAATACTACAATCCACTAGACTTGCTATTAATAGAGGCTGGAGATATGTAGAATTTGTAGCTTTAAGGAATTCTTGAGTAGAATATGAGGCTTGATGTTGCCGCCATGATTGAGGATAACTACAAAGTATGGGTTACCACCTAAATTCTTTAGATACAAAAAAAAAACACTTGATTTTATAATCAAAATCACAAAGGGGTGACAAAAAGAGAAAATAAAACTAAAATAAATCTCATAGCTCTGATTTTTAGCTTTCATTATGTTTTATGTTTCCATTTAGATACTTATGCAATATGATAAAGACGCATATGCGATATTTGAATCGTAAACTCAAATTCAACTTTATTCATTCATTACATCACATGATACAACTCTTGTTATTATTTAGACCTTCTGATATTTATTTCACATAATATTTTTCTCTCATTTTTACCTGGCTAACGCTTTCATTCATTCTTTATTTTCCTTTATTTTTCTCTTTTCATATTCTTTCAAATTTTCTCTCTCTTTAAAAGTTATACTGTATGGTATATGAATGTTCTTTGAATTTTCATTCGTGGCCATACTGAATGAATCTAGTTGAAAATTGGATTATGCCAGGCATGCAGATGCAATCAGTACCACAATGCATAATATCATTAGGATGCACATTATATAAATAAGTGTAATCAGAATTCGTATCATTAATCATTAAAATAAAAGTTCTAAAGAAACTAAAATGTTATTAAAAGAAAACACAAGAAATTTATTTTCTATTCTAAATGCTAGGGATGCTAAGCCTTAAGGTGGCTGTCCTTTAGGTGGCTAATGTGGTAGCTATTCTTGACGACCATTGTTCACTTCTGTATTGTCAATCCGCACATTATAGCCTTCATTGTCCTCCTCTTCAAATTCATTTCCCCATCCAGTAGGCACCATTATTTCAAGGGGTATGTCATTAGAAGATGGCTTAGTGTAAAACACTTTATAGTCAAACTTTCCTGAGGGTTGTCCTAACAAATCTTCAACTCCTTGTTGTAGCTACTTAGGAACCTCATATTCCTTACTATTCTCACTTAATGGTTCATTGTCATCTCCAAATTCATCACCCCTTCCTCCAGGTGTGGTTTGGAGTAAACTACTTTATAATAAAATTTGCAAAAAGGTTGGCCCAAAAAATCTTTAACTCCTCTCTGTGATTGTTTAAGGGCATAAGGAGTATTCTCATTTGTTTTAAGGTCTAGGTCTTAGTACTTCTTCCTCACTAACTCTTGAATTAATTATCATGGTGGTTGAGGGAGGTATATTTTGGTAGTTTGGGAATGGATTATTTATGGTGCTCCGACTTTTAGGTTCTATGATTTTTCCAGAGTCTATAAGGTTTTGGATTTCATGTTTGAGGCGGATGTAGTTATCTATGGAGTGATTAAGATTTTTATGGAATTTGCAATGCTTGTTTGGGTTATAGTCTAGGGTGTTTGGGTTGGTGGGTTTAGATTATGTAAATGTTGAAGTAAGTCCTTTTGCATTAAGCGCTTTAGGACCTTAGACAAAGGTTGGTTAAAGTTTGAGAATCTCCTCGATTGTTGGACAACACGCACTTCCACAGCTTGACTAGTGTTTCTTTACTGTGTGCCCCTAGTTGGGTAATTTCTTGCTCCAGTGCTTTTAACAGTCTTCTTTTTCTCACTTTCAATCTCCTCAGCTTGCAACCCATCTTCATAAAGGTCTATAAATGTCTTAGGGTTCATCATTTGCAACCTCTTAACCAAATTAGGTGATACATTTTAAACAATCATCCTAACCTAATCCTTCTCAGCTAGTATGTTCTTCATTAATCCCGCCTTATTCATGAATCTAGTCAAGGAAATCAGAAAATGATTCATCGGGCTTCTGCTTAGTCAATTCTAAATCCCTAATAGACACTTCAATACTGGTATTATGGTCATATTATTTCAGAAAAGCAGTACACAATTCTCTCCAATCAGTTCAGACAGATTTTTCTAACCCATGATACCAATTAACAGCTATACCCTCCAAGGATAGTACAAACAGCTTAGTAACTATAGACAGAGGAGCCTTTGTGGTGCTCATAGTAGTTGTATATTGACTAAGGTGGATCCTTGGGTCTCCAATACCATCAAACTTTTGTAGCTGTGGCATCTTGAACTTATCAGGCAGCTTATCTTGCTCAAATTGTATCATATTATCAAAGTCAAATGAATATCCCATGCCCTGTCCTCTCATCAATTCTTCCATATTGGACATCTTCTGAGTCAGTGCTTTCATCGGCTTGGATTCCATGTCTTAATCTTGCTCAAGTGATTCCCTCTTTACTTTCTTAATTATATAGTTCTCAACATCCTCCAATTTCACTTTAGCATTTGGTGCACTCCTAGCAGCTTCATTGGTTTCCCCCAACATTATCAAGTGGTGCATCTACAACTGGTGGATTGGCAGTAACAGAAGGTGCAGCAGTAGTGAGTGCAGGTGCAGCAACAGGTGGTGGCATTAATCCAGCTAAAGCTTGTCTTAGTTCATCTTGCATCATTTTGCTCTCATGTCATCCATCAACACTCCTTTGATGTCCTTTAGGGTCCAATTTCCATATTCCATCTCTACTGTCTGTGTGATTGGTGTTAGTGTAGCTTCCAAATAAAGTAGGTAGATCAGGCTCTTTTCCAAATTACGAAGGATCTCTTTGGCTATAGATTTTGGGCTTGAATCAGTCCTCACTAATTTGCCACCTTTCCATTCCTAAACACAGGAAGACCCAAATGCATCTATTATGGCTATAAAACAAAGTGTTAGTATGATGCATGAGATGCATGTATGCATATATGCATGATGCATATGCCATGCAATAAGTAGCAAGTAACAAGTCAAGTTAAGTATACGAGTATTAAATGAAGTATACAATATACATCCTTCCAACCTTATTCCTCCCACACACGTATTCAATGGCGAGTCTCTTTTCCTAGGATTTTTTATCTTGGCCTTAATATCAACATGGGATATCAATAGCTGATGCGAATGCTATATCTCTTAAAGCAGTAAAGCATAGAAATAGTATTTCTAGGTATAAAAGTGTAGCCCAATCTTTATTAGTCCAAATGAGCTTCTAAAGTATGGGCTTAGGCCTTTATAGATAGAAATACCTTATGGCAACATACACAAGCAAGTTTTGTAATTCCTGGGGGAAGTTGTTAAGTCACTACATAAGCTCAGTCCGGTGAAAAAGTTAAGGTTCCCTTAGCAACATACCCTCCTTTAAGACTTGAGTTACAGGCCAAGGTCAGACGGGCCCGTCATCCTTTGCAAACTCGAGAGAAGACTACCCCCTGTTTGGACTTGGGCTACAGACTCTGGTCAGATGAGCCGGGGTAATCTCTATTGAACCGAGTTAAGGCTAAGAGTAATGGTTAGCCAATTTATAATCCTAGGAAGTTATTGGAATCAAGGGACCATAAACCAATAACATCAACTAGTAGGGACATGCAAAAATGAATGCAATAATAAAAAAATTATTAATAAAAAAATTCTAAAGAACACAAGTAGAATTAGTATCTCTTATCCCTAGTGGAGTCGCCATTATAGACAGCGAGGTTTAGGGCGCGTCCAAGTTTATTACAACCACGATAATATTTGAGCTCAGGGCTTTAGGAAACACACTAACCACTATCACAAAGACATGGCATGGAGATGAGGAGTTGCCACCTAGGGTAATAACTAGGAAAAATTGAAGGTGGTGGTAACTCGATTCTCTAATACAAGCAAGCACTACAACTACGAGTTCTGGATATGGAATACCAACTTCTTTTAGTCTCGTGTTCATTTAGAATTAGTTTATGAATTACTATCTTATCCTCTAATTACATGCAATTTCATAAAAATGCTAATTAAACATCCATCAATCCCAAAGACAACCAATTATGAAAAACCAGATAAGAAATGCATTCATACAAAGCACATCAACCCTAGGTTAGTCTAATCTATATATTTTTAATTAAAGTAAGCTAAGTTTACATATTTTCATTTACAAATGAACCTAAAGCTAATAGCCCTAACTCCTACTCAATTTTATTTAAATGGGCCTAAGTCTATTTATTTATTTCTAAAATGGGCCTAAGTTTACAAATTATGAAAGCATAAATTAGTGGGCCTAAATCTACAAGTTTTATTCTAGATGGCCTAATCTTACGA
>CATIWM010033933.1:0-11198 GCA_949671775.1 Mallotus repandus | reverse complement strand
TGTAGATGATATGCTTATTATTAGTACCAACATGCATGAAATTAATGATACTAAGAATTATCTAACCTCAAGATTCAAAATGAAAGATTTAAATGAGGTAGATACTATCTTGGGTTTTAAAGTTATAAAACAGAGTGGGGGTTTTGCTCTTTGTCAATCTCATTAGATAAATAAAATTTTGAATAAATTTAAATATTTGAATATCAAAGAAGCGAATACTCCTTATGATGTTTCTTCCAAATTGACTGAAAATACTGGTAGATTAGTTGCTCAAATTGAATATGCTAGTACAATTGGAAGTCTAATGTATGCCATGCATTGTATTAGACCAGATATTTCTTTTACAGTGTGTAAATAGTCTAGGTTTACGAGTAATCCTAGTGTGGAACATTGGAAAACAATTGCCAGAGTGTTTGGTTACTTGAAAAAGACTATGAATTTAGGATTATTATACAAGAAATTTCTAGTTGTACTTGAAGGTTATACAAATGCTAGTTGGATAACTAGTACAAAAGATAACAAGTCAACTTTTGGATGGGTTTTCACCCTAGCTGGTGGTGCTCTTTCTTGGGCATCAAAGAAACAAACTTGTATAACCCATTCTACAATGGAATCATAATTCATAGCATTAGCAGTTGCTGGTAAGGAGGCAGAATGGCTGAGAAATATGTTATTGGATATTAAGTTGTGGCCACAACCGATTCCAACCATCTCCTTATATTATGACAATCAAGCAACTATGTCTAAGGCATTTAGTAAAATGTACAATGGAAAATCTAGACATATTAGCTTGAGACATGAATATGTAAGACAATTAATCTCTGATGGAATTATTTCCATAATATATGTTAAGTCCTGCAAAAATCTAGCAGATCCATTTACTAAAGCTCTACCAAGAGATGTTGTTAAGAAAACTTCTATTGGATTAAGATTAAAGCCATTTATATAAGCTTACTAATAACAGGAACCCAAATTTACTAGTACATTAGTAAAAGTTTAAAGGGTAATAATAAGTTATTGGTAAGTGGAATACATATTAAATGGGAGGGTAAGTGTTGAAACAAGACACTCTTAATGAAATTTAAATTTCACCTATATGAACATAGGAAGTGGTGCCGCTTCAAAAAAAGTTTGGATAACTTTGTAAATGTTCATGAATTCAGGAGGTAGCACAAGGCCATATTAGTGCTAAATTAATTGTGAACTTCGACATTAGGTTATGGAATAATGTGTGTAGTGTTTCTGATACTATAATTTGTAAATCTTGATTTAAGCTATAACAATCAAGTATCATGATTTCTATAGGATTTTGAAGTACTAACACTAAGGAGATGTTTAAATCGAAAGATACTTTCTCTTTACGCATGAAACCAGGATTAACCTTATATTACAAGCTAAGTGGGGGATTGTTATATGTAGCTTGTATATTAGTTGGTTGAATGAAGGGTTGTCCCACATTGTTTGTGGGAAGAGGTTTTGTGTCCCTTATTTTGTAGGGTACACCTAAACTATTGCTTTATGAGAAATTGGAGGGAAACCAAATTTATTTCAAATTTGGTAGCAAAAGCACATTGGACATTGGACTATAATTAAATAAACTAATTATTATGTAAATATAATTATAGTCTAATGATGGCACTTGGCACTTGGACACTTGGCACAGGCACATAATTAATTTAAGTGCCGTAAATGTAGTTTGTTAATTTATTAATTATTACAATTATTTTTTTAATTAATCAACAGACACAACCTTTTGAAAGGTTGTTTGTTAACTGCAGAAGTCTGTTATTTATATAACAAGTTAAGTGCCATTTAATTAAGATTAATGTATTCTTTTCTTTTCTAATTTTTCACTACAACTATTCAACCAAATAATACAGAAGTTCTTTACAGAATTCATTGAATTTGCTATCATTGAATTTTAGACCTTTGTTGTATCCTGAAAATAGATTGTTTATAACCCTGTAACAAATTAGTGGGGGAAATCAATACCTTAAAGATAGTGTTTTATCACGCCTCAAAGCCTCTAAAATACCCACTGTTCTAACAATCACTTGGTCCATGGAAAACAACTTTCTGGAAGGAACCATTCCTCCATTTTTCCAAAGTTTTAAAAAACTACAAGAATTGTGGCTACCCGAAAATGGTTTGTCAGATCAGATTCCATCCTCTATAGGTAATCTCACTCAATTGTTCAAACTCCTCTTGTCACATAACAAATTGGAAGGAACCATACCCACTAGTATTTCCAACTGCAAGAATTTGCAGTACTTTAAGATATCTCATAATCTTCTTAATGGAACTATACCAGACGAGCTTTTAGGCCTTTCTAGCTTAGTCTTTCTCAACATATCCAAAAACTCATTCTCAGGTAAACTATCTATGGAAATAGGGAAGCTAAAAATTTGAATATACTTGATGTCTCCAGAAACTATCTATCGGCTTAGTGATTGCTTGAGCTTGGACTATCTATACTTGCAAGGAAATTCTTTCCATGGATCTATTCCTTCAGCCTTTTCTTCTTTGAGAGGTCTGTAGAAATTAGATCTTTCAAGTAACAATTTCACTGGGGAAATCCCTTTGGATCTGCAGAACATTCCATTTGTTCACTTAAATCTTTCTTTCAACGATCTTGAGGGTAAGGTTCTAGCAAAAGGAGTCTTCAGAAATGCAAGTAAGTTCCTGCTCGTAGGCAACCATGAGCTTTGCGGAGGTGTGCCAGAACTCCATATGCCAAAATGTCAGACTAAAGTCATGAAGCAACGAAAGGCAAATGTCTTAAAACTAGCACTTATAATCACATGTGTGATTGTGTTCATTATTTTGCTATTAGTCTTTCTATTTGCTCTTCGGAGAAGAAAAATAAAACATATCACTTTTGCAGCTTCAGTCTCGAGGGGAGGCCCTGTAAAGGTATCATATCAGGATCTTCATCGCACAATAAATGGATTCTCTTCAGATAGTTTAATTGGATCTGGTGGCTTTGGTGTTGTTTATAAAGGATTTCTCAAACAAGTAGAAAGACTAGTTGCTATTAAGGTTCTTAAACTTCAAGAAAAGGGTGCTTCCAAGAGTTTCATGGCAGAATACAAAGTTCTAAGACATGTTTGACATCGAAATCTTATTAAGCTAGTAACATACTGCTCCAGCTTGGATAACAAAAATAATGAATTCAAAGCTCTAATTTATGAGTTCATGGAAAACGGAAGCCTGGAGAAGTGGCTGCATCATGCAAATGGTGCTAACAACAATCAAACAGTGAGCTTGAATTTCGTTCAGAGGCTGAACATTGCAATTGATATGGCATCTACAATGCATTATCTTCATGAACTTTATGAAAGTCTGATTATTCATTGTGACTTGAAGCTCAACAACATTATTCTTGATGATAGCATGGTTGCTCATGTTAGTGGTTTTGGTTTGTCTAGGCTCTTCCAGACTGCCAATGGTGATGTATTTCAGAGTCAAACAAGCTCAACTGGAATGAAGGAGACTATTGGCTATGCTCCTCCAGGTAACAGCTATTCTAATATCTTTCATGTCCACTTTTGATACATTTAACAGGCTAAATTGCGTTCAATGCAGAGTATGGAATGGGTGGAGTAGCATCAAAAGAATGGGATGCTTATAGTTTTGGGATCATCATGTTAGAGTTCTTCTCAAGAAGAAGAAGAAGGCCTACAGATAAAATGTTAAAAAATGGTTTAAATCTCCACGAGTTTGTGAAGAATGCATTGCCAGAAAGACTTGCACAGATTATGGATCCAACTCTTTTCCGAGGAGAAACAAAAGCAGGAGTAATAACTGATTATAAAGAAATAAATAACACTGAATGCTTGAGCTCCAATGAGAAAGAATGCTTGATTGCAGTCTTTAAGGTCGGAATAGCATGTTCAAAATAATTGCCAAAAGATAGAATGAACATGGGAGATGTTACTAAAGAGCAACATTTGATCAGAAGTACTCTTCTTGGAGTTCGGATCTACGAATAGTGAACATATACGGTAAGTTTTATTTATTTTGTTAGTTTTTTAGATGGCGTCTAAGCATAATAGCACTGATTAGTTTCTTAATTGAATTCAGGAAAATGAAGTTGTGGCAGGAACCAAGTAGCTAGGAAAATGGATTCCATAGTTTTGCTTTGCTGAGCAGATGGTGTTTGCTGTTTCATTTTCCTATTATTGGTTTAAACTTGTTGGATCATATTCAGAAAACAATATGCGTGTACATGTAAGCAAAATTTTGAAAATAATTGCTGTGCTTTTGTACCTACTGTAATTTCTTTTTTGTGGTTTCTTATTTATGGTTGTGCTGCTAGGTGAAAAGAGTAAAAGGTTGATGCAGCATCAAAGATCGATGTTAGCTTCTTCTATGTGAATGGGATCCTGAATTGTCTCCAATCTAATTAATTATGATTGAAAGTGAAGTCTCTATGCTGTGAACAACCAATCTTCATGTCTGTTCCAATTCCACAACTTGCATGGCCCAAAATCAAGATATTTTGATCTCTTGTGGTTATGGTTGGGGTCGTGGGTACATGCAACGTAAGTCAAGCTTCTAATATTAAGTAGAAGAATTTGTCTTATTAGATTACCATCATCCTACTTCAATAATCATAGTTTTATGTTAATTTTCAGATTAATTACCACTTAAATTTTACTTTTCAAATTGCCAAATTTTATTTTATAAGGATGTAATTATTTTTTTAAAAAATTAATTTTAAATTCCTATAAAATAAATTTGACAGTTATTAAATTTTTTTAAAGAAAACATAATATTTGAAAGGGAAAATGATATGTTATATCTTTAACTTTAAACCAATTATTAATTAAATCCTACTTTGAAAGTCATTTCAATGTGATCCTTCAACTTTATAATCTGTGTCAATTCTATCCAATTTTATTTGAAGGGTCAAACTGTAATTTTTAAAATTGATATTGGATCCCTATAAAATAAATTTGACACTTATTCAATTTTTTCTTCTTTTTTAAGAAAATAAAAATTGAAAAATATTTTCAATTTTTAATTTTAATATTTTTGAAATAAATTTCAAACTAAAACTTTAACTTTTACATGAAATTTTAACATTTCACGTATGAGTTAAAAATAATAAGAAAAAAGTGATAACTTGTGAATCAATTTTGTTATATAGACTAATATTAATAAAATTAAAAATCAATAAAATAAGTACTTTTAACTATCACTATAAAGAAGTAATAAAATTCTAATTTTTTTAATTATTTCACATTTTTAGAAAAACGAAATAATTTTTTGTATTCTTGACTAATATTTATAGTATCTTAAATTTTTTTTTTTTATCTAATACTTTTTTGGTTTGACCTCTATTAGGAAAATTTCTAAATAATGTGGCTGAAAGTTGAGAAATAAATTTTCAAATAGTTAAAATTTAAGAATTTTTAGTGAAATTTTAAAAATTTATAAAAAATTAGAAATTAATTTTTAAATTTATGTCAAGAGCGACAAAATTAGAATTTAAAAATATTTTCTTACAATTTATTTTTTTATAGGAAAAAGAGAATAAAAAATTTATCTAAAAGTAATTTTTAAAAATATAATTAGGTCCATCAAATAAAATTAGATATAATTGACACAATTCATAAAGTTGAATGAACAAATTGAAATAACTTTCAAAGTAAAATTTAATATAGAATTGGCTTAAAGTTTAGGATAGAATTAATGGTTTTTCCTATTTGAAAACATTTTCAAAGTTTTAACCTACTACTTTTGAAATAATTTTTTTATTTTTAAATAATTTTTTTATTTTTAAATAAAATTTTAACATTTCATGTATTGGTAAAAATATAATAAAAAATTCATAATATATCTATATATATTATGAATTTTTACTAAAATTATTGAATTCAGAATGAAATGGGCAATGTGAATATATTCTCACTATTTAAATGGGGCAAATATTTCCTATTTCTACCATCAAAGTTCTGTAGATTTTCACCAAATTGTTGTCCCTACCTTAAGGTCTGCTGCGTCTATCACGGAGATATGATGCAAGTATTTGGCATCATTTTGGCTTTTACAATCAAAATGACTGACTTGTGTTAACTTTTTCCTTTTTATTTTTATGCCAGACGGGTAAAATCTATTTAAAGAAAGTTGGATAGAATAAGTACCAAGGAATTAAAAAGATTGATATGACCTTGTATAAAATAGAGGGAGATCCGGGCAGTAAAAATATGATTGCAGAGGATTATCATTAGTTAACTAAAAAATGATGCATTGGGGAGCATTGAGAAGATTGAACGAGTTATTATATCCTCTAATTTTCAAAGTAAGCTTCATGCATGAGTTTGATACACCCTATCTAATTTATCATATACGTTAAGGTGCATGCATGACCTTGTCACTTCATATTCATAGATTTTCAAATTTCACAAGTTAGAGAATTTTGGCTGACATAGTTATACCTTATAGCGGTGAATTTAATATCTATTATGGTGAAGCTAAATGACTTGAAGTCAAACTTGTTGTCCAGTTTCAATTTTCACAAGCCACTAGATTCCTTCTGAATTAAATGTCGAATCTCTGTTATTGCTAACAGTTGTATTAGAAATGAAGACGATAATACGATAATCAGACAAGAACTGTTTTGAGAGATATTTGGTGACCGTGAATCTGAAGATTCACTAAATACAACTACATATTTTAGTGGAAGAGAAGCAGAGTCGAAAGGTTTTGAAAGGGATGTGGATGTCGTTGAACAAAGTTCAATTGTTAGTGTTGAACCTTCTAATGATCCTTTGATTAATTTCAATACTAAAATAGGTCCTCAACCATGGAAGTTTTTGCAAGTTTGGATAAATTATTTGAATTATATTAAAAGCATGCTAGGTTGAAGGGATTCTCTGTGGCAAAGAGATACGGTCACAAGGGCAATGATGGTGTTAGAAAGCATCAAACAATTAGTTGCGATAGAGGTAGAAAATTTTATGTGAAAAGGAAACCTAAAGGGTTATGCTGCCCTTCATATTTAAATGTTGTAAGGAGAGATAGGATTTGGGTTAGTAGTTTAATGAAGAATGAACATAACCATAAACTAAGTCCTTATATGAGCAAATTAATGCCTACTAACAAGAAATTAACTTCATGCATAAAAAATGCTCGTAGCATATGATATTGCTGGTATTAGGACATCCAAAAGTGTGCAGTTGTTAGAACTGCGGTCAAGTGGTCTAGAAAATTTAGGATGCCTCTCAAAGGACTGGAAGAGAATCAGAGGAGGTTAAGGTTAAGTGATGGAAAATATGAGGTGATTCAAAAGCTGTTTGTCAGGATGTAACAAAAGGATGAGGAATTCTTCATTTCCATAGATTTTGATGATAAAAGGAGACTAAGGAATGTGGTATGCATTCATCATCGTGGTAAAGCTACATACAAGGAATTCCATGACATTGTTACCTTTAACACAACATATCTTGTCAATCATTATAAGATGACATTTGGTACTGTAGTTGGAGTGAACCATCATGGGCAATCTATTTTTTTTAGGTTGTGCTTTAATTTCCCATAAAGATGTTGGATCATTCAAATGGCTCTTTTCGACTTGGCTATCTACCATAAGAGACATACAACCCACTACCATTCTCACCAATAAATGTGACAGCATAAAAGGTGTTGTCAGGGAACTAATGCTATGCATAAAGGGTGTTGACAGGGAACTAAAGCTTAATACTATGCACTGATATTGCCTATGGCATATATTGTGTAGGGCACCTAAGAAATTCAAGCATGTGAGAGAATTTAATAAGCTACCTTTAAATTTAAAGATTTAATATATGACAGCCTAACAATTGAGATGTTCGAGCAAAATTGGAGAAATTTCTTAATAAACTATAGACTATAGGGTAATGATTGACTGGTGAATTTGTATTCTGAGAGGTGTTCCCAGGCACCTATATACTTAAATCACCTATTTTGGGCTAGAATGGTCTTAACTCAAAGGAGTGAAAGTACACATGCATAATTTGATAGATAGATTGACTCAATGAGTACACTTAAATAGTTTATTGAGCAATGCATGATTGCATTAATTGATAAGATTCAAAAAGAGTTGGAAGCTTATTATGACTCCAAATGTAAGAAAATCTTTTGCCTTAAAAATTTTATGTGGGAGAAGGCATTGTAATGTAATTTTTATCTCGGTACAAGAACAAATGAAGAGAATGTGGTATTGTCACAATATAGGGCGAGACCAATTAAAACCATTAGAGACTGGCAATCAAAGATACAAAGTAATTGAAAGATTGATCTTAAACGATTTAAAGTAATTCATGTACATAATTAAGTACATTAAAGATGGAAAATACTTGAGCTATAATTGAAAGAAATTTGAAACAACTAGGATTTTGTGCTCCCATATCTTCAAAGTAATTTTAATGAAAAATATGGAAAAGATCAACAAAAGGCGTTTTCCTAAGAGGTGGAGAAAGGATGTATACCATCAGCATTCCAGGATCTTCTTTATTGCAGGTTATCCAAACATGACAGGGATTATAAGAAATTTATGTAATGGAACTAAAAAATTCATTTAACCAATATGTCGATCTGGCATTGGATGCTCTAGAAAAAGAAAGTTTCTAAAGCAATGCTTGGAAGCTATAAAGAATGAATTACCGAATATGCATGGAATTGTAAATGAAGACACAGACGTGGAAGGTGGTGGAAATGACAATGATCCCCCCGCACCCCGCCACCCTCACCGGTTCTCAGTTGTCTCAGCCTTCTCCTTCTCAACCTTCTACTTCTCAGCCTTCTCCCTCTATTTCTTATCCCCCACCCCCGACTGCATTTGTTGCCTCTGGTAACTCTGGACACACACTAGTTCGGACATTGATCAATGCAAGGGTGATAAGTAATTTTTTATACAGTTTTATTTATTTTTTAATATGAAGTATAAATATTTTAATAATTATGTTCTTTATACATATTCATTCTTAACAATCATTCTTTTAGTAATTATATTACTCTGAAGATACATCAGAGGCAACATGAGGTTGGGATCATATGGAGTAAAGTGTCCATTAACTTTCTACTAGGAGGAGTTCAAGGTAATAATATTTTAATTTCTAATATATTTATCATTTAATAAATATAGTTAATATGTTTTATGTAACTAAATTTAATATATATTGTTTTTTGATTATGCAGAAGGGGTATTGTTGGCCTGAGTCCGAGGAGGGACACATCTACCGTTAATGGTGGAGCATTTGTGGGACTCAGTACAACAAGACACTTTACAATTGGGGAGGGAAGGGGGTCAAGCCAAATGGTGTCTGACAGGAGATCTGGGATAACTGGCAGGCCCACTGGCATACTCCCAAATGGAGAGAGAAGTTTGCTAAGGCCAAAGCTAATCATTTGAGTGAGATTGGAGGACCAAACACTGATATCAGGAAGCATACCGGTGGCTCCTGCAGCATAGTCGACCACATTAGAACATTGATAAATTATTTTAATAATGTGTTTTTTATTTTTTTATTAATATTGATTAGTTACTTTAATAATGTTTTATTAATATTAAGTAGTTACTGACTCTAATGATTTTTTTTAGACTAAGGAGTTAGAGCGGGAGCCCACAGCCTACGAGATTTTTAGGAGGACCCATATGAAAAAGAATGGGTTCTTCATTGATAGTCGATCTACAAAATTAAATATAAGTTAATTAGTTATTAAATATTAGATTAATTTTTTAATATCATATTATTTTTTTAATCTTAATGAAAGAATTTTTAATGAAAGATCATCAAGATGGTTGATGTTGCCTCACAATGAGCTGATGATGACTTATAGCAACCTATAGTGGACGTGATAAGTATTTATCTGGAGGCTGTAGGTGGCGAGAATAAGCGGAGCATCTATGGCCCCAGATCACACTCATCTACGCTCTACCCCAGCTCCTTGGGCTGCATTGGGACATCGTTTCCTGCTACCCCAGCAACTAAGGTTTGCGTACTCCATCTAGTTCAACAACAACTAGAAGAGGGGTAGATTCATATGCTTCAGCGTAGAGCGAGAGGAGCAGTGCGAGCGAGAGTGGAGAGAGTTGGAGGCTGAGCGTCAGTGAGTCTCCCTTAAGCTCAAGCGATTGGAACATGAGCAGATACGACATATGCAATGAGTGTGGAGGATGATGATGTTGTGGATATAGTCCGACCTTCCCCCCGATGGATCGTCTACGTCTGGTGCCCATCAAGATGATCCAGCCAATGACAATCCTCATCCACCTACTCCACCAGCTATGCGATCTTACATATGCGAAATATAATATATATTTTACTACTAATATACTTATTTTTAATTTTTTTGTTCATCTAATAATAAAAAAATAATTTTAAAAGAAATTTAAAAATATATATTAAAAAATTATTTTAATTTTAAAAAAATTTCATGATTTAGCAACAACTTATCCGTCATTAATCTGTTGTAAATTAACGACGGATATCAAATGGTAGAGGATAAAAAATTAGTGACAGATTGATTTCTGTCATTAAATTTAGCGATGAATATTATATTGTCACTAACCCAATTAGCAACTAAAGTTCTAATTACCGACTGATTAGCACCAGATTTGTCTGTCGCTTTCAAAATGTTCATTACACAACAAATGGATTCTCTTTAAACAATTTAATGGGATCCGGTGGCTTAGCATTTTTTTTTAAAATTTTTATAAAAGATTTCTCAAACAAATAGAAAGATTAGTTTCTATTAAGTAATGGTGGCAAATATGACTCATACCCATTTACCCATCTACATGAGTATGAGTCATCAATGGATTATATATAAAAGTTAAATAGATAATAAGAAGGTTATAAAATTTTGACCACCTTTTAAATGTGTTTAGTGTATGTATGTATATACATATACATGTATCTATACATATGTCTATGTATGTATATATATGTATTTGTTGAATTATTGATTTTTGTTAATTGTTTGGTGAATTTAGAAAAATATTTTATTAATTTTTAGAGAATTTAGTGTTTTTGGTTAGTTTTGGCGAATTTGTTTATATTTTGTCAATTTAGAAACAACTATTTTATTAATTTTCAAGAATTTAGGTATTTTATTTATTTTTTAGAGAATTTAGTTATTTTAGTTAGTTTTGGTGAATTTGTTTATATTTTGTCAATTTAAAAAAACTATATTTAAAAACTTCAATTATT
>CATIWM010033894.1:0-13958 GCA_949671775.1 Mallotus repandus | reverse complement strand
TTTCTTTAGAATTAAAATAATTAGAATTAAGCCCACTAATTAATTTCTTTTTCTTTTAAAACTTAATAGATTTAGGCCCATTCTTAAAATTAAAAACAATAGATTTAGGTTCACTAATTAATCAAAATGTAGGCCCATTTTTAGTTGCATTTTCATTTATAAAATATGTAGATTTAGTTAACTTAAAATAAAATTAAATATAGTTTAGATTTAGGGACATTATATTTTGAATGCATTTTTTATGTGCTTTTTCATTGATTGGTTGCCTTAGGGTTAGATGGATGTTTGAATTAGGGTTTAATCAAATTGCATGTAATTAGGGAATAAGACAATAATTAATAAAATAAATCTAAATGAACACAAGACTAAGAGAAGTGGGTATTCCGTATCCAGAACTCCTGGTTGTGGTGCTAGCTTGTATTAGAGAATCGAGTTACCACCACTTTCAATTTGTCCCAGTTATTACCCTGGGTGGCGACTCCTCATCTCCACGCCATGTCTTTGTGACGATGGTTAGTGTGTTCCCTAGAGCCCTGAGCTCAAACAGTGTCGCAGTTGCAATAAACTTGGGCGCGCGCTAAACCCCGCCGTCTACAACAACCCTGATGGAACTATCGAAAGATGCAAGGCATGCTTGGTGGCAAAGGGGTATACATAGCAAAATGGGGTTGATTACTTGGATACTTACTTCCTTGTGGCAAAAATAACAACTATCATGGTATTAGTGGCACTTATAGTAATGAATAATTGGCATCTTCACCAATTAAACATCAACAATGCCTTATTACATGGAGATTTGACTGAAGATGTATAAATGACACTGCCATATGGTTTCCAACCATAAAAACAACGTCAAGTATGCAAATTAGTTAAGTCCTTATATGGACTCAAGCAGGCCAGTCGATAATGGAACTCAAAAGTAACTTCTCTTCTCTTACAGCATGGTTTTAAGCAATCACAATCCAATCCTTCTCTATTCACTCAAGCTAAGAGAGGTTATTTTACTATTCTTTTTATATATTTCGATGATGTACTCCTTGCTGGCACTAATATTGATCTAATCAATGGGGGTAAAAGATACTCTCCATGCAACTTTTACCATCAAGGATCTTAGATCTCTAAGGTCCTTTCTTGGAATTGAGTTTGCTCACAACTCTACTAGAATTAACATGTCTCAATGCAAATATGTGTTAGACATATTAAAGAGATTGGATTTATATATTGAAACCACTAAGTACCCCATTTGCTGTCAAAGGAAAGCTAGCTAAGAATGATTCCACTCCACTATATGACCCCATTGCACGCAGGAAACTTATTAGTAAATTACTCTATTTGTGCACCACCAGACTAGACATCTCATACATTGTCCAATAGCTATCTTAATTCATAAAGGCCCCTACCATTAATCATCAACAAGCTACGCATTGTGTCCTAAGATATTTGAAGGGTGCTCCTTGTCAGGGATTACATTTTTCTGCCACATCTTCATATCAGCTCAAGGCTTTCTTAGAATCAGATTGGGGATCCTATCCAGATACTAGAAAATCCATCACTATATTTTGCATATTTTTAGGATCATCTCTCGTATCTTGGAAGTCCAAGAAGCAACAAACTATCTTAGATCATCTTCTGAAGTAGTGTATAGGGCCATTGCTTCAGTAACATGTGAAATTCAATGGATTCATTATCTCCTCACTGATCTTCATTAACCACATATCAGAACAGATGCACTCTGTTGTGATAATCAATCCATTGTTCACCTTACTTACAATCCAATATTTCATGAATGCACCAAGCACATTAAGTTGGATTGTCACATTATAAGAGAGAAAATAGCTCAGCGTCTCATTCATCTTCTTCCTATTTGATCACAACACTAGCTGGCGGACTGTTTCACCAAAGCTCTCCCTGGTCCTACCTTCCACCACTCTATACACAAGCTGAACATGCAGTATATATATGCTCCAGCTTGAGGGGGGCTAACATAATAGTAAATATAATTGTAAATTGTTAAACCTAGTTATTTAGTTTTCTTTGTTCCTTTGCACACGTGGATGATGAGCTCATTCTTGCTTGATCACCACTCCAATAATTTTGTATATATATGTACATTTACCAATAGCTAACAGAATATACACAAGGACACAAATTCTCTCAATTCACATTGTTAATAAGATTTTTTTAAAGCATAATCTCAACTAGCAAAAATAAGTTTTGAATTCACAAATAATTAGGTAAGTTAAAAAGTATTGGTTTGGTTTGCTTTTGAATGATATCAACGTGTTTCTTTTGTGTTTGGATACTACTCTTCATAAAGTTTTTGTTGTAACATCCTTGACACTAACCATAAGCATTTCATTTAAATGTGTATGCATTTCATAAAATTCACTTGAACATATGCATCTTAAATTATTCCATTTGACTATATGTATTTTATATGAATTGAATCTAGTTGACTTGTTTACATAAGTAACCTTAAGGACTAAATTGAACTTTTGCATAGAGGGAGGATTGATTTGAACTTTTACTTGATATTTGATTAAAAAAAATAATAATGATGATGATGATGATGATGATGATGATAATAATAATAATATAAGTTAGTGGTTAGTGATATTTATGGGAGGTAGGAAGAAAAAAGAGAACTCTACTCCTTCTCCCGTAACCTAAGTTGATTTGCCATCTAAATTTTATTTTCTTCTCTTTATTTCAAATTCCTAAACTTAAATTGTATGATTCCAGCTCTTAATTTGGATAAGTTAATTATTTTCCTTTAAATTATATTTGAAATTATATGGTGTTGGTGTGAAAATGATTTTATAGTTTTTGAATTCTATTTTAGAGCAGATTTTGCACTCTAATTGTCATGGCCATAAAAGCAGAATTAGAGAAAGTGCAAAACATGAAACTTGTATATTTATGTCTGTAAAAGGGTTTTGTGAAATAACAAGTATGTGAAATTCTATAGAAGTTTTTTTGGGACTAGTTCGGGTAACAGTTCCAACAAGGTACCTGATGTTGATTAATTATTTTAAGGATGTTAGAGACTGAATTAGACAAAGTGATAAACATGAGTTTTGTTGCTTTATATGTTTTCTAATACCATGTGGTTATTTTTTATAAAATAATATGTATGTAATGAGTAATCCTCCTTGAAGTGGGACTGGTTCTACTTGCTATGTCTCCAGGTAGTCCAATTTTTCCCAAATAATATGAGGGCCTTAGAGGCTGAATTATATGAAGTATAAAAAATTGAAGTTGTTCCTTTATGTGTTAAAAAATTAGTTGAAAACTGATTTTGAAATTGGACTTGTATAACTTGAGAAATTCTAAATTGAATTAGACCTGCTCAAACTGTTTCTATGCAGAGCACATGTCTAAATTCAAAAATTCACCATTTATTGTGCAGAACATATATTAAGCTCAAGATGCTGGTACAAGTCAACCATAGAATGTTTGGTATCTAAAAGAGTGAGTATATACATTAATTGGATTCTAATGTGCAATTGTGTGATTATGTGATTATGAATGTGAAATTGGTGATTTGTGGTTTGACTGAAATATGTTTTCTATGAAATTTCAATTGGGTTTCTCTATGCCCTATTATATGAATATTGAAGAATTATAGATTGTTTATATTTGTGCTATGTGGATATATGACAAATGAAAAATTTATGATTATGGTAATTACTTGTTATACAATTGCACTTGATCATTTGCATATGGATATGAGAGGATGTTGTGACCAGCTTGACTAATACTTGCAAATCACTTGATAAATGTTAATGATCAAAAGATATCACTTGATTCACTTATTATTTATTGGCCAGCAAAATCAATTGTCACTTGTCACTTGTTTCACTTGAACTCGGGTGCAGTATTGTCTTGCAAGGTCACAACAAATAAAAGGAACCAAAGCATATGCATATGTAATATTTGAATTTTTTATTTGTTTTATGAGATGTTTGAGCTGTTTGTTAAAAAAGCCCTTAGAATTTAATTGATGTTTATATTCATTGAGTTGCGACTCACTAAATTACAATTATTTTTCCAGATAGTGAAGCTTTAAGTGTCACTATTTTAAAGCATATAGCATGGTAGTTAAAGCATGGAGCATAGGTAGTCACCCGAACCCAAACTCTCTCTCTCTCTCTCTCTCTTTATAGCATACATATGCTCACTAGTTAATGTAAATGTTTGTATGCATGTATGGATATACATAAATTTGTGTATAATAACTACATGTGAACAAATGATGTTTGTTAAAATACTATGAGATATCATATTGTATAATAATAGTATGTGTATAGGGTGATACATTATAGTTTGGTATTAGAGCAGAGATAGGTTCCATGAGGGACAAACATATGAGCATAATAGAACATATATATTATATATATTATCATATAATATGTCCTTATATGTCTGTAGGGTATCCATAAGGAGAGAGGACATGATTGATTTGCATTCTATGGCAGCATCACATCAACCACCACGGGATCAACCTATTGATAGGGTTAGATCTCCTGCACATTCTCATGCCTAATATGTACCTCATGAATAAATACATCTTGAGCAACGTGAACAGGAAGTACAGGGACCACAAGAGTATAAAGAGAGGAGATATAACGAATTGAGAAAATATGGTGCAGTTGATTTCTATGGCACTACAGATCCCTTAGCTGTAGAAACATGGCTAAAAAGGACACAAAGAGTTCTGAATTTGATGAAATGCACACTAGAAGAAAAGTTTGACCATGCAGTATCATTATTATAAGAGGATGCATATGCTTAGTGGGAAACAGTACATGGCAGTGATGTTTAGCCCCCAGTTCTTACATGAGATGATTTTCTTCATGAGTTCAGTAATAATTACATGACAGAAGTATATAGAGATGATAAAAGAAGGGAATTCTTGAATTTAAAGTAAGGGACAATGACCGTGGCTGAATATGAGGTGAAGTTCAATCAGTTATCTCATTATGCATCTTCAATGGTAGTTATTGATAAAGATAGATGTCGAATGTTTGAGGAAGGATTGAGATATGAGCTCAGAGAAAAGATTACTCCTGAAGACCTGGAGAGTTATACTAAGCTAAAGGCAACCAAAATCAAAGTTGAGAGGTTAGTAAAAGAAGGGTCAGAACTACGAATAAAAAGAGGATCAAGTGAGATTGTAGAAAGTTCCAGCAGGAAACAAGGCAGACGTGGAGGATATATACCACAACAACCAAGTACCAGGGGTGGACATTTTAATTATAGAAGCAGGGGATTTGGAACTCCATCTTTTGCAGTAGAGGTCAGAGTCACATTGTGGCACAAAGATCTGCATGTGTACATTGTGGTAGACAACATAGTGGAGAATGTAGAAAACTAACTAGCAGGTGTTTTTTTGTGGTCTCTTGATCATATGCTCAGTGATTGTCCTGAAAAGAATAGAGTAATAGGGGGTAGTGGAGGTAGAGCTATATCAAAACCTACAGTAGGAGTTTTAGCAATAAGTAGAGTTGGAGCAACATCCAGTAGGGGTAGAGGTAGAACAACTACAACTGGAAGAGGTATGAGTAGATCAGAAGGCCAGAGTTTTAGACCTCAAACATAAGCTAGAGTTTTTACCATGACCAGACAAGAAGCTATTGATGCTCGAGAAGTTGTCACCGGTAAAATTCTTATCCATGGTTTAGAAGCTGATGCATTAATGGATCATAGTTCCACATATTCATTCATATTAATAGACATGGCATCATGATTATGTCAAAAGCATGAACCTTTAAATTTTGATTGAAATGTGGGTACACCTTTGGAAATAATGGTGGTGAATAATATATGTTGTGACTGTCCAATTTGTATTGATAAAATTAAGTTGGAAGCTAATATGATATTGTTGCCACTTCATTAATTTGATGTGATACTAGGGATTGATTGGTTGACTAAGCATCATGCAATAGTGAATTGTTTCACTAAGGAGGTTATTTTAGAATCTCCAAATCAACCAAGGATTATGTTCATAGAGGAAAGAAAAGTTGTACTTGCATGTTTAATTTCTGCTGTAAAAGCTTTTAAAATGGTTAGAGGCAGTTGTGAAGCTTATTTAGCGCATATAATGGATACCAAAACTATTAATAATTTGCTTGAAAGTATTCCAGTGGTAAAGGAATTTCCAGATGTATTCCCAGAAGAATTACCAGGGTTGCCACCTGAAAGAGAAGTGGAGTTTATGATAGAGTTACCTCCCAGAGTAGCACAAATATCCATTTCACCTTATAGAATGGCTCTAATTGAATTGAAAGAACTGAAGGTTCAGTTACCGGAATTAGTTGATAAGGGATTTATAAGGCCTAGTGTTTCACCTTGGGGTGCTCCAGTGTTATTTGTTAAAAGAAAAGATGGGATAATGAGGTTGTGCATTGATTATAGGCAATTGAATCAGGAAATTGTGAAGAATAAATATCCTTTGCCTAGAATAGGTGATTTGTTTGACCAACTGCAGGGAGCTCAAGTGTTCTCTAAGATTGACTTGAAATCAGGCTATTATTAGTTTAAAGTTTCAGAACCAGATGTACTAAAGACTGCATTTCGAACTAGATATGGACATTATGAATATTTAGTGATGCCTTTTGGTTTAACCAATGCACCAGCTGCATTCATGGCTCTTATGAACTAGGTATTTCAACCTTATTTGGATAAGTTTATGATAATATTCGTTAATGACATATTGGTTTATTCAAGAAACAAAGAGGAGCATGAACAACATTTGAGAATTGTGCTATAAACCTTGAGGGAAAAGCAATTCTATATGCTAAACTGAGTAAATGTGAATTTTGGTTAGATCATGCAGTATTTTTGGGACATGTAGTTTCCAGACAGGGCATAAAAGTGGATCCAAAAAAATAGAAGCGGTAGTAAAATAGGAAACTTTAAGGAATGTTACAGAAGTGAGAAGTTTCTTAGGATTAGTTAGGTATTATCACCAATTTATTGAGGAATTTTCACTGATAGCTAACCTTTTGACAAAGTTACTACGAAACAATGTTGCATTTGAATGGTCTGAAGCATGTCAGAAGAGTTTTGATGAATTAAAAAATAGATTGACAATTGCTCCAATATTAACTACAGGTACAAGAGGATTTGTAGTTTATAGTGATGTTTCTCATCAAGGTTTGGGATGTGTGTTAATGCAACATGGTAAGGTAATTACATATACATCTAGATAACTGAAGCCTTACAAATTACTTATCTAGTACATGACTTAGAGCTTATTGCTATTGTGTTTACTTTGAAAATATGGAGACATTACTTGTATGGAGAAACATTTTAGATATTTACTGATCATAAAAGTCTGAGGTACTTACTGAGCCAAAAATAGTAAAACATGAGACAGAGGCAATGGTTAGAATTATTGAAGGATTATGACTGCACAATTGAATATCATCCAGGAAAGGCAAATATGGTAGTTGATACTCTGAGTAGAAAATCAAGAAGCAGTGTAGCTAATTTGTGGGTACTTCCACCACCTTATTTAATTTAGCTACGAGCTATGAATGTGAAACCAAATTTGTAAGAAAATGGGTTACTGGTTGCTACTTTATAAGTTAGACCAATATTGCGAGATAGAATTAAAGTAGTGCAAAGCAAGGATCCTCAATTGTAAGAAAAGATCGAGAAAGCAATACAAAGAGAGAACAAAGAGTTTAACATTCAAGATGATACTTTGATGATGGGGTCACGTATTTATATCCCGGATATTGACAACCTATGCCAAGAAATTTTGGAGGAAGCATATAATGCTCCATATGCTTTGCATCCCAAAATAACTAAAATGTATAATATTTTATGGCCATATTATTGGTGGCCCCAAATGAAGAGAGATGTGGCTGAGTACGTTTTAAAATGTTTGACATGTCAGCAAGTTAAAGCAGAGCACCAAGCACCAATTGTGAAGTTGAAACCACTAATAATACCAGAATGGAAATAGGAAAGAATAGCGACGAATTTTATGTGTGGATTGCCAAAAACTCCAAGAAAGAATAATGCTATATGGGTGATCATTGATCGATTGACTAAGTCATCTCACTTTTTACCTATTCGATGGGGTAGTTCACTTGAATACTTAGCCAAAAAGTATGTGAATGAAATTGTTAGATTGCATGGGGTACCAGTATCTATTGTTTCAGATAGGGATCCACGATTTACATCTTATTTTTAGATGAGTTTACATAAGGCTTTAGGTAACAAATTGAATTTTAGCACTGCTTTTCATCCACAGACAAATGGGCAATTTGAAAGAACAATTCAGACACTTGAAGATATGATTTGAGCTTGCGTATTAGAATTCAAGGGAGCATGGGATAAGTATATCAGCTTAATGGAGTTTTCATATAATAATCAGTATCATAGTAGTATTCAGATGGCACCATATAAGGCATTACATGGAAGAAAATGTCACAGTCTTATTTATTGGGATGAAGAGGGAACTCGTGTATTAGAAGGGCTAGAGATAGTATAAGACACCATGGATAAACCAAAGCTAATCAAAAGCAGACTTAAAGCAGTAAAAGATAGACAAAAGTGCTATGCAAATCAACATATGAGAGAAATGGAGTATGAAGTGGGTGAGAAAGTATTCCTTCGAGTTTCACCATAGAAAGGAGTAATTCGATTTCGTAGGAAAGGAAAAGTAAGCCCCTGATACATAGGGCCATATGAAATCCTTGAAAGAATTGGTTCATTGGCTTATAGATTAGCACTACCACAAGAAATGGCTCAGATCCATGATGTGTTTCATGTGAGTATGCTTAGAAGATATCGATCTGATCCCACACATATACTTAAAAATGAAGAAGTAGAAATTGCTGATGATTTGAGTTATGTTGAGGAACCGATAAAGATCATTGGTTATAAAATAAAATAGTTACGGAATCGAGAAATTCCCTTGGTTAAAGTGTTGTGGAAAAATCATTCAAAAGAAGAAGTCACATGGGAGACCGAAAAAAATATGAAACGAGAATATCCTTACTTGTTCACAGGAATTAAATTTCGAGGACGAAATTTATTATAAGAGGGGAAAAATGTAACATCCTTGACCCTAACCATAAAAATTTCATTTAAATTTGTATGCATTGCATAAAATTCACTTGAACAGATGCATCTTAAATCATTCAATTTGACTATGTGTATTTTACATGAATCAAATCTAGTTGACTTGTTTACATGAGTAATCTTAGGGACTAAATTGAGCTTTTGCATAGAGGGAGGATTGATTTGAACTTTTACTTGATATTTGATTAAAAAATATATAATAATAATAATGATGAGGATGGTGATGATAATAATAATATAAGTTAATGGTTAGTGATATTTATGGGAGGTAGGAAGAAAAAAGAGAACTCTACTCCTTCTCTCGTAACCTAAGTTGATTTGCCATCTAAATTTTCTTTTCTTCTTTTTCTCTAAAATTCCTAAAATTAATTTGGATGATTTTAGCTCCTAATTTCAGTAAGTTTCCTTTAAATTATATTTGAAATTATATGATGTTGGGGTGGAAATGATTTTATAGTTTTTCAATTCTGTTTTATAGTAGATTTTGCACTCTAATATTCATGACCATAAATGCAAAATTAGGGGAAGTGAAAAACATGAAACTTGTATATTTATGTCTGATCTTCACTTCTGTAAACAAGTTTTGTGAAATAATAAGTATGTGAAATTCTATGGAAGTTTGTTTGGGACTGGTTTTGGTAACTGTCCCAGCAAAGTACCTGATGTTGATTAATTATTTTAAAGATGTTAGAGATTGAATTAGACAAAGTGATCAACATGAGTTTTGTTCCTTTATATGTTTTCTAATAACATGTGGTGCAGTTTTATAAAATAATATGTGTGTAATGAGAAATCATCCTTGAAGTGGGACTGGTTCTGCTTGCTATGTCTGCAGGTCGTCCAGTTTTTTCCAAATAATACGAGGTACTTAGAGGCTGAATTAGATGAAGTATACAAAAATAAATTTATTCCTTTATGTGTTAAAAAAGTTCTTGAGAACTTATTTTATAATTGGACTTGTATAACTTGAGAAATTCTAAATTGAATCAGACTTGCTCAAACTGTTCCTTTGCAGAGCACATATATGAATTCAAAAATTCACCATTTATTGTGAAGAGCATATATTAAGCTGATTTTTGGATATGTTATAACCCTATATGTTTAGTTTTATAAAAAAAATTGAATCAAGTAATTTGGAGTTGTGTGATGAGAGTTATTTACTCTCAGGTTTAGCAAGGTCAAGTTGCCTAGCAAGAAAGAAATATGTATAAATGTTAGGCTTACACATATAAAGAACATATCCTAATTGTATATAGAATATATCCTAATTGTTTACTAAACATAATCACTCATTGTAGGTATAATTTTAATCAAATATATATTATATTTTAGGATCTCAAAGCATCGCTGAATCTCGAGACGCTGGTACAAGTCAACCATAGAGTGTTTGGTATCTAAAAGAGTGAGTATATACATCAATTGGATTCTAATGTGCAATTGTGTGATTATGAATGTGAAATTGGTGATTTGTGGTTTGACTGAAATATGTTTTCTATAAAATTTCAATTGGGTTTCTTTATGTCCTATTATATGAATATTGAAGAATTATAGATTGTTTATGTTTGTGCTATGTAGATATATGACAAATGAAAAATTTTATGATTGTGGTAATTACTTGTTATACAATTGCACTTGATTATTTGCATATGAATACAAAAGGATGTTGTGACCAGCTTGACTAATATTTGCAAATCACTTGGCAAATGTTAATGATCAAAAGATATCACTTGATTCACTTGTTATATGCTGGCCAGCAAAATCAATTGTCACTTGTCACTTGTTTCACTTGAATCCGAGTGCAGCATTGTCTTACAAGGTCACAACAAATAAAAAGAACCAAAGCATATGCATATATAATATTTGAATTTTTTATTTATTTTGTGAGATGTTTGAGCTATTTGTTAAAGAAACCTTTCGAATTTAATCGATGTTTATATTCGTTGAGTTGCGACTCATCAAATCGTAATTATTTTTCCAGATAATGAAGCTTGAAGTATGACTATTTTGAAGCATATAACATGGTAGTTAAAGCATGGAGCATAGGTTGTCGGCCGAACCTACACTTTCTTTCTCTCCTTGTAGCATACATATGCTCACTAGTTAATGTAAATGTTTGTATGCATGTATGGATATACATAAATTTTTGTATAATAACTACATGTGAATAAATGATGCTTATTAAATTAATATGAGATATCATGTTGTATAATAATAATAATACGTGTATAGGGCGATACATTATATTTGTTCTTAATGTTTAATTGATGTAATCTTCTGGTTTAGCCATGCTTTTGGTGGGAAATGTTAACTTAAGTGAAAGAAACGAAATCTAAAAGGAAAAAAAAAAGAGAAAAAGAAACGAAATCTAAAAGAAAAAAAAGAGAAGAAATTTGCTTAGCTCTTATGACGTGGGTTAGTGCCTCCACTACAAAGCCGAACACCCCTCTCTTGTTGCTCCAGTGCCTCTTTACTAAGGCAACGAGGCAGCAAAAAAATTAATTATTATTAAATTAAAGTGTAAAGATAAAAAAGGGCTGGATTAATAGTTAGCTATTAGGGTATAAGAAATAACCCTTAAGGACCCAAATAAAGAGTTTTGCTACTACACTTCACTACTTAGATAAGTTTAATATACTTAGTAGGATAAATTAAACATGTTTGATACAGCAAATGAATGAATAAATAACTAGATAATTAAATAAAACAAATGATATGTATAAATAAAAATAAAAATAAAAAATAATTAATTAACTTAAATTTATGAATTTGAATATCAATAAATGCTTGTAATTTTTATTTTAGGAATTGATTGAATACAGCAGTAGGGTATAGTCTTGTCCAATCTAGTCAGTGTCTTGTGTCAATAAGCCTTAGTCAAGGGTTAATTTCACCTACAGTAACCAAGATTAGCTCTATTTTCCAAAGATTAGCTCTATTTTCCATTGAACTATCCGATTTTGTTTTCGTTTCAAAAAACTTGTTAAGTGTTTGTCTGGATCCCACAAAAAGATCTGATCATAAAATTCAATCACCCGAGCTGATGTGTCATGCTAATGTGTCCACTTTATTAATTAACTAATTTTTTTCCAAAAGGTCCTTGCCACGTCACAAACTTACTGCTGACATGGCGTTAAAAAAAATTTATTCATCTTTGGATTCCCTTCTCGACGAGCAACGCCGTAAAATCGCAGAGGCCAAATCTTTACATTTTGACATTGATTTAGCTTTCAATCTACAAATGGAAGAAGCCATAACAGCTTCTCTTTCTCTTCACCCTACTACTACTTCCTCCACCAACGACGTCGTTTCCATTCCTACCGTTCCAAGTCCCGATTAAGGCTTTGATTGAAGGGTTAATGCTGCTCAAAGAAAGCGGTGTGGTATAGCATGAGTAGCGGCGTCATGACCAGCAACAGAAGAACAAGAAGCGAGATCTTGATCACAGTCCTCCTTCAATACCTCCAAAAAAATGCCTGTCACATGGTCACAGTCCTCCTCCAATACCTCCGTCACCAATAAATGCAAATCCACCGAGCAAATTGTGCTTTTTTAAGAACATGTACATGGAACCACCTTGGCCCCGGCAGCACCCAGTGGTCTTGCCAAAGAGCTTACTCATTACAGCACGAGCAGAAACCCTCGTACTCAAAGCATGTACATGATCATGATAGGTGCCGAAAATAGAATCCTCCTGCTTCAAATGCTTAATGAGCCCCTGTCTGCTTTGTTTTGAGAAATCAAGGTTTCTCCTAGGATCACCAGAACTTGCTCTGCACACAAAAGATGCTGCCCTAGAAGCACATTTTATTGATCCTATTTTGATTTGTGAATAAATTTTATGTTTGCCATGAGAAAAAAAAAAAGATACATTAGCTGATTTCTCAGAATTCCCCAAACAAGGGATACAACTCCTAAAATCATTTCATCAAACAGGTGGTGGGCAACATATGCCAGCAAAAATCCCAACAACAGTTCACGAGATTGAATCACGATAAACCAAAGAAGCAGAATCTAAGATAGCTTCAACAGCAATAAACAACATAAATGCAACATCCATACACTTACAAAAGTGCTTGAACCAACGTAATAGTAATAAAGAACTTTTTTGTTTAGGAAATAAAGAACTAAATTTTACAACCCAAATAACAACAACCCACCTAAATTTTTAAAAAATGAAGGTCATAATATAATCCTTAAGTTAGGAAAATCAGTAATAACATAAAGAACCAAAAGAACAAGTATAAAATCGCCCAGTGGGGCAGACTCCATTTTAAGTTGTTGCAAAATTAAAACCCAAATTTTGGTACCTAAAAACTATATATAAAAAAAAACACTAAAGTAGAGAGGGAAGAAAAACACCAACTCAGATACCCAGTTCGGTTAGATTCAAGAGAGGGAAGAAATAAAATTGAAAAGAGGGAAGATAATACTTTAGACTGTAAAGTTGGTGTTTTTTCCAATTCAAGGCGTGAGGCTTTGGGACGGGGAGAGAGGATGAGTGGGCCACGTCATTTGTAAGTTTATGATGTGGCAAGTACCTTTTAGGAAAAAATTCGGTTTATTAATAAAGTGGACATGTCAATTTCAGTGACCGAATTTTATGATTAGGCCTTTTTGTGGGATTCAGATGAATACTTAGCAGATCTTTAGGACAAAAATAAAATCGGACAGTTTAATAGGAAATAGGGCTAATCTTGAGTACTGTGAGTGAAATTAACTCCCTTAGCCAACTATTCAGCCAGTCGCACTCGCTCATTAGTTAACAGAGTTAGTATGACATATAGTACCTAAGAAGCACGGACACGAATATGGGACACGGATACGACAAGACACAGATACAGCGATACGACGATTTTTAA
>CATIWM010033878.1:0-10261 GCA_949671775.1 Mallotus repandus | reverse complement strand
GTACATCGAATGTGATTTCAATGTACATGTTTCATAATCTTTCATTAATGCTTGATTTGTAAATTTTAAAATTAGGTTGATAATTTATGGTTAAGGACTTCTAAAACTTTAATGAACTTAATGTCTACTTACTTTTCAATAATTGAATATGTGAGTTGATAGTTCAGAAAAATGCTTGTAAGTGATACTCAAATGTTGACTCTTAATTAACCCTTGAGACTAGCACTTGCATGATATCAGTAAAAACAAAACAAAAAATTCTCTCTTCTCTACTGTAATGCTTAATTTTAAAATTTTTATGCTTTATAAAATCTACTCCAATGCTCTACTTGAGTATGAGTATCCAAAGGGCTCACTTGACAGTGTCCACGCTTAGTAATACTAGAACGGCGCGGGATTACTGAAAGTGAGAAGAAAAGATTAGAGAGATTAAAGTGAGATGGAGTGTAAAACACACTCGCTAAATAAAATAAAATTGCTGCTATCTTTTATGTGATGGAATTATCACTTGCTTTTGTTTTTCTTGATTATTAACTCATATGTGTTCAGAAATTCAATGGTTAAAGTTCGCTCTTCACTTGGTAAAACTTATGTCTTTGACCTTGAGTTATCAGTTTAATTTTGATTTATAAATTTTGTATTAACCTAAGATTGTGGTATATGGACATTTTAAAGACTGTCAATGTGTTAGCTTTGTTGCATTGATAAATATTATTGTGCATTTTGCTTGAGGACAAGCAAAGGTTTAGTGTGGGGAATTTGATGTATGACATTTATGCATATGATTTTAGGGACATTTTAATTAGTTTTATGCTATTTTAGAGTAAATTTTTATTTAATTTTTATTAATTTTATTTGCATTTAGTAGAATTTTATTAATTGCATCTTAGATTAACTTTGTATATTTTAAGTTTTATTCTTTGTTAAATAAGCATATTTTAATTGATTTTCTTTGTGATTTTGTAGGATTGTATCTTAGTCTACAGTGTTCTAAAAAGTTAGCAACATACTCTCTAAAATATGGCCATGCTATAGGCTATGCGCTGAAATGTCAATCAACACACCCGCGAGCATGGCCATGTTGTAGGCCATGCTGATCAACACACCCACGAGCATGGCCATGTCGCAGGCCATTCTGACTAACGCGTTGCACACATGGCCACACACATGCACGCATGGCCAACCACATGCGCATGGCCATGCTACAGGCCATGTTTCCTGCACACTCATACGCATTGGCATGTCGCTGGCCGTGCACTCTTATGGATGAAATAAAATTCAATAAAGAGATGCGCATGTCCTGAAGGCACAACCATGCCATCAGCCGTGCATTGAAAGGAAGACTTTACACGAAAGAGCACATGCATGCTTCGGCCAGTGCGATTGACACACCTACTCAACACGGTCATGCTCGCTCCTGTGCTCACTTCCACATGGTCCATGACACGACCATGCTACAGGTAATGACAATATAGAAAAGCTTCCTCTTTCATTCTAGATTATAGAATTGGAAGACTACATAATTGGAAGATTACAAAATTGGGAGATTATAGAATTGGAAGTTCTTAGGCAAGACATGACTATAAAAAGAAGAGATGCTAAAGCCTAAAGGGGCATTCATCCATTCATCAATCATTCATTCACTGAGAGATATTTTTTAGTAGGAGAAGAAGTAGAGATTCAAGCCAACCACGTTCAACAGAATTGTTCTCACGCTTAGATTATCTTTGATTATGATTATTTCCATCATGTGTAACTAATTTATTCACGGTTTGGATTCGTGAAGCTAGACTATTGCTCGTTTGGCTTTTTATATTTTAATTCAATAAGTTAATATTCAGTTAATTTTGCAGGTTGTTTTTATAAGTTCTTGTATTCAATTTTAGGCATGATTGAATGCATGTTTGTGGAAAGATTAGAGGCAATAAAAGTTGCATGATTTATCAGCTCATAGACCTATGAAACTTAGGAACCTCGATCACGAAAGTAGACGAATCCTTCGGGGAATATTAAATTGCTAAGGAGTTTAATGAGCCTGATTAATTAACTTGACATTAAAAATAGGTAGTAATTAGTTTTGGCATGCTTGAATGATCTCGAAAGAGACTTTAGATAATTTGAGTGATTTACCCTTGACGTGTTATCGAATTGAATTGAATTAAATCCCATGAATTAAGTAGTGGCTAGTGAAGCGAATATATACTCTAGCTTTAAATTATTGAATTTTTTGAAGGAATACTTTAGATTTAGATTTTATTATTATTAGTTGATATTTTTCCAATTTAATTAATCTGTTTTGTTAGCTTATGGAAATAAAATTATGGCTAGTGCTTAGTATCAATCTCCTCATGGGAACAATACTCGATACTTAAACTTTACTACTTGTTGCGAATCGTGCAGTTGCGAAAATTGCCTAACAATGCCTCACTACCCTAAGGTCTACACGATCTTCTTGTTAAGGGCTATTACTCATTAGTTGTAGATTATGAAAGAGCATGCCAAGTTGTCAGTCTAAGTCAGGAAGTCTGCCAATCACACCTACGACGGACTTCCTAACAAAGTCTCTGCACATGTGAATGGCAAAGTTCCTTTTTATTAAAGAAAATTATTTTCACCATTAAGAGTGGCGGACTTGTACTTTCTTGTAGCAATTCCACCAGTCCCAGTGGTGGACTGACTTTGTTATATATTTGTTTCTCCAATTTTTGGGTTTTGGTTGTATGCTAAAAGATTATTGGTTGTGAGCGTACCAGAGGAGAAATTCCTCAAAATAAGACCTGACTTCTTTTCATATAATTGTGGATTCCCAATCTCCTTTACCACAATTTGATTGGATTTCAAGTAGATGAAATTTAATTTTTAAATAAAAGAGACAATTTGAACACTTAAAAGGAAAATTGTTTTGATTTGAGAGCTTAGTACAAAAATAAAGCAGACAGTGCTTATAGTAAACTAAAGACAATGATTAGCTAATGATTCTAAATTGATGTAGATGTAGTAGATTTTATAGTGTATGAATATTCTGTGTCTTCCCTTTGCTTTAATAGGTGTCATTTTACTTGCAGGCTACTCCTTCATTTATTTTTCCAGCACAAGAGTTTCTTCTATTTCCTGCAGGAATAAATGTGTAACTCTTCAGACTCCTTCTTCTCCAAGCTTTGATATTTTTCCCCAAGGCTCACTTAGAATCTCCCTCATCATCAATGTACAGATTATTCTAGAATCTTCTTGTATTTTCCTTTCCTAAAGAACAGAATGACTGTAACTTTACTTCTCCAAGTAATTTTTCAATTGAAGGGTCGTCCATTTTTAGAGAAATAAATCCGCTTAATCCACTTCCCCAAGCAGCTCCTATACAATAAACTTTGTCTCCAGAACCTTCTACAAGTTATTAAACTGCACTGGGCTGTGCTTTATAATTATTTTTGGGCTTCAAAATCAAATTGGGTCATTAATTTAGTGGCTTTAATATTTGAGCATAAAAAATTCAATTATGGCACAAACAATATTTTTTTCTTTTAAAAATTTTTCACCATAAATTTAATTTTTTTTTTCAAAACTATACTATTATGGGAATTTCTTTTATTTTTATGCCATAAATTGACAAAAAACCCTATAAAATATAAGCACTGATATGTATCGTGACCCGCAACAAAAAAATAGTTAAGGGCAGTTCCAAATTTCATCATATATTATTAGTAAATTTTTTGAAGTAAACAAATACATATACATAATTCTAGATTTCTAATTTTGTAAATTATTAATTATCTACTTTATAATACATCATAAAAAATAAAATACTGGTTATTTTCTAAATTATTGAAATAAATAAATGCATGTACATAATTATTGATTTCTAATTTTATCAATTATTGATTATAATATATCATAAAGAATAAAGATAATAGTTAATTGTAAATCTTTATTAGTTATTAGTAAAATTATATATATATATATATACATATATATATATATTCGGAGAACTCTTGATCTCTGGACCTGTCTATTATAAATTTTTTGAACAGTTCAGTTTGGAGAAAGTCAAATAATCAATAAAGATTTTAAATTTTGGAGATTTTTGAGACAGTTCAAAATTTTCGAAATCTGATGCACAGTCCAGTCAAATAATCAATGGAAATTTTCAATTCTAGAGATTTTTGAGAGGGTTCGAATTCTCTAAGATCCGATGCACAACGCTACTCACAGTCTTGACTGTTGGGCCTCTTAGCATATCTCAACTCAAATAATATTTTAGGTTTGAGTTTCCTATTCTCTTTGATAAATAAAATAACAAAGAAAAATATTACTAATTATCACTGAACACTCTTGCATATGTATGCATGTGTTCTATGGAATTTATACATTCCCTGAGGAATGGTGGAGAACATAGGGAATGGCTGCAACAAGCTAGTGATTGAATGAGAGGGTAAGTCAAGGCGTAAGATCAGGCAACAAACACAACTATGGACAACAGGTGAATATTCATATACTACCCCTTATTGGTCACAAGAGACAGAGGAGGTTAAATTAGCCGAAAGATGGTTATCGGTTTAAGGACACAATATAATAAAGCTCACTTATTATAGAATCAGTGTGATCTCTTTTATAATCTCGTACACTCATCAGCCCAAAATAGAAGCTGCAAAAGGCTCTTCAAATAATTGCAAGCTAACAACAAGAAAGTAATCATGAATCTGAAATTTTTGAATTAGTTTTATATTACTCTGACATTAAAAGTTGTGAACCCATTTATAAATTTGGAAGCTTATAAGAATCTGCAACGATTTTTTTTTTATTTCATTCAGTTTTTTTATTAGGGTTCAGAGGAGGATTAGAGTATGCAAGGGACCAATTTTTTTTTTATTGGAATAACCCATATTTTGCCCCTTACACTTTTATTTTTTTCTCAATTTATCGCACTTTTATTTTTGTTCACATTAAACCCTTGTACTTTTATTGACCACTTCAATAAATATAATTCTGAAAATTTTCATCAACTATGTTATAATTTAATTATTTATATTTTATTTTAAATATAAAGATTATAAAAATACTGTTAAATGCAAAATACTCTTATGAAAAGTAAATGTAAATTATATAATTGTAATTTATTAGTTAACAAAAATTGTATCTAATATTATAAAAATAAAAACTTAAGCAAAATTCTACTAAATTTATTTAATATCTAATAAAAATTGTAGTATATTATTTATTGAGAATAAGCTAAAATAAAATTTTGTAGAATATTGCTTAAGTTTTTATTTTTATAATATTAGATAAAAATTTTATTAACCAATAAATTACAATTATATAATTTAAATTTAATTTTCATAACCAATAAATTACAATTATATAATTTAAATTTAATTTTCATTAGAGTATTTGGCATTTAATAGTATTTTTATTATCTTTATATTAAAAATAAAATATAAGTAGTTAGTTAGATTATAACATAGTTGAAGAAAATTTTAGAATTATATTTATTGAAGGGGTTAATCTTGCTAAAATAAAAGTAAAAGGACTTAATGTTCACGAAAATAAAAGTGTAAGTGGTTAATGTGAACAAAAATAAAAGTGAAGGAGTACATAAAGAAAAAATAAAAGTGCAAAGACTCAATCTATACGAATAAAAGTGGAGGGGTGAATCAAGAAAAAAATAAAAGTGTAAGGGCAAAATATGAGTTATTCCATTTTTATTTCATTCATTACATTATATACCTAACAGAGAAGGGCAAAATATGAGTTATTCCTTTTTTATTTCATTCATTACATTATAGCTTGTTCAATTATAAGAATAAAACGAGACTTCAAATCAGAAAATTTTCCTCAAGTATACCCGTAGAAGCGATATTACCTTGTAGCAGCATGTTATGGTGAGCACATGATGGTTCCCCGATCAAACAAACACACTGAAACACGGACATTTTTAACTTCCACATTACAAACCTTACAGTACAGTATTAGCAATCTGAAGTTGATATGATTTACCACTTTCAGTAAAATTTTGCATAAATGACAGTAGCGTCTCACCCTTCATGGAAATTACTTGCACGAGAGAGAAGAAGAAGAAAGAGGAAGAGAGGGAGTGTGACAATCAGTGACAAAATTATCATATGATTATTCCATCAACATGGCATCAGATGTTACATGGTTCACTCACAACCATCCTGCAATGTAAGAGCACCTTTTTTTTTTTTTTTCAGAACAGTACAAGAGAGAATGAAATATACAAAATTCTTTTGGTATCATAACGCTAGAGCTTGCTTCAGAGTTTGGTAAGAATCCTTCGTTCCTCTACTAGCCTCCAGGAATGCGCTTCATTTCCAAAATCAACCCAGGCCAACCAGCATTTCCCCTTCCACCATTTTGCAATGGTGCTATCAATTTGACGAATCTTATCTTCCAGTAATTCAATTAATATGAACTCAGCACATAAAATAAACTCAAAGGACGAGACCACAAGATACTGTGCTTAGGAACCAATTCCTACCCTGTAAATGATGGTAATACATATGATGGATAAGCATCATACTTTGATGCAAGATCTTGCACAGAAGATGAATCTGCTACTTCTCCAAAACTACCAAGTCCAAGTTCAGTGGCATGAATCCCACCAGTTATAAATGCTGACTGAATTCCAGCAGCATTTGCACCTTTAATATCATGGTGAAGGGAGTCACCAACAGATTTCAGTCAAGTGCATCACACCAGCCATGTCCATAGCTGATCTGCAAATTATCTGCCAAGAACATGAAAGTCTTGCGTTGAAGTAAAAGAACAAAAACAGAACATTATAGCAAAGAGAAGAGCGACGTTGAAACAATGATGCCAGTAGCAAATAGCCTGTCACCTTATCTGGTTTTCCCATCCATTTAACTTCACCCCCAAGCTTCTGATATTTTGCAGCCAATGTACCTAAAAGTATCAAAGCTTAACTCACATCACATAAAATCTAATCACCAGAAATTTGCAATTGCACAAAAGGTACAGGCTTCGATTTCTGATTTCAGTAAAATGTAATCAACTACAAAATCATAGCGAACAAGCAGGACCAGAGCTAGAAAATTTTTCTGGTGGGGAACCAAAATCAACTAAAAATTAAAAACTTTCTAAATAATTAATTTTGAGGGGTCGAATGGACTAAAATATAACAATATCTTTTGGTACTAATATATATATATATATATTACAGTCAACTAAATCATTTTCGCTAAAAGTCTTTTATACCTCTAAAGATCAGCAAATACATAAATTTCATCATTACAGAGTTAATGTGTGGATCTATTGGAGTGCTAATTGGTTTGGCACTAAGAAGATCAGTAACAAACAGTATTCCGTTTGCAAAAGAAAAAAAAAGTCATTCTTGACTTTGCTCCTCAACACCACGGAAATTCAATACAGACAAGACCAAAAACATGCCCCATTTATGAAAAAGAATATATGTTTTTGTCTTTGCCACTTATGTCAAGAACTTATTAATTCTTAATCCTTCATTTGAAAATGTCAGCTCATTAGTCTTCATATCTTTACTTTAACAACATAATGGCCAGGCACATTGTGGACATTAACACTACATCGCTTTCCCCCGAATTGCGAATAGACTATTTCCCTGGTTTTGAACTCATGGTCTCCAGCTCACAAATGAGGGTGACAAAAGTGGAGAAAATTCCGATCATCTATGAACTAGAAACCAGGAACAACTCTTTCCATGCTTAAAAAATGGCCATATGCGCTGCCAGTACTATCACTAGTAATAGTGCATATGATTATGTTGCACAGAATACCACTTCAAGGTTTATGGCAGACAGTTTTAAGCTCCAACACAAGCTGTGTTATCAGCAATTGAAGCTTAAACCAAAAAAAAAAAAAAATTCCAATTAATGTTCACGTTAATTTCTGCTTAAACTACTCAAGAGAATAAGGTTACAAAATCTTTACCAGGCATCATGCGCAAGTTCCTAACTTCAATGGTTAGAAAATCTGGATTAGCAACTATCATAGGAATTCCTTTAGCAGCGCAACGCTCCATTATTTTCTCAAGCTCGTCAAGAGTCATGGGACAAGCAGCACCAGATGGCTGACCCAAAGCTTCAGTACCATGTGCTAAAACAAACTCAGCCTCTTCAACATTTTCCACGATTTTTAAACCTAGACCCTGGGAAGGAAAAGAATAATAAGCGTGATGATAAAATGTAAATCTCACTGCTCGGTTAAAAAACTTTTCATGAATAAACATGTAGCAGTTCAGTGGCACTGATAAATGTAGTCTTCAGATGGTTCTACATGAACTATGCTGAATGCATGATGTAGCGGAAGATAGATAATTGCAAAAATCATTGATTCAATGGAATACCAATTTGCAATCTTCAAAACCCTATTGATTCTATCGAATTCTAGGGGATTTGGAATAAACAAAGTGTATAATTTTTTATTAGAAATCAAAAGCCGTTCAAACAAGGTGAAAAATAAGCTTATATACCGAAAATAAACCCTAAATAAACTCCTAATAAAAAGAGGAAAAATTACAAAAATAGAAAAACAGCGATTTGAAGGCCCAAACAGTCGAATTTACCCAAAATCCATAGGGTATCACAAGAAAATCTTGTGATTTTGAATCAGTGGCCCAATTCCACCCAAATTAGCCACCGAAATCACTCAAATCGGACACTCGGAACTTCACTTTAATTACGAAACTGCCACTGCCTATCCAATTTGTCTAAGAACTCTAAAGCTTGTTCTTGGACCACATCAATGCAGATATGTTCAAATTTATTATCAGCACTCAGATAATACTCTACAAAAATTATGGTATGGTTCGAGAATGAAAATAGCAAGAAAAAAGGTCTTGCATCCCAATCTAGCATGGGTGCTTCTCAATTTCACGAACTTGTTTTTGCTTATTTAACTCTATGCAGATAAAAACATGAAAGCTTCAGTATTAGCGCATCAAGTTTTCCATACGGGGATTCCTTCAAATCTCCAGATAACAAAAGTTTCAAGCCTCACGTCACTTTGAAAATGTTTGGCAGAATAGCATACCTTCCAAACATACAGTGATTACTGATACCAGAATATGGATTCGGCCCGTGGAAACGGAGCCCAATGCGCCTATGGAAACTAAAAAGCCCAAAATGTATATTAATCTTCTTCCTCACCTCGCCTGAGCCAATGATGTAGCGGAAGGTAATAAATCACAAATCGTTGATTCACAAAGAATACCAATTTGCAATCTTCAAATCCCTATTGATTCAATTGAATTTTAGAGAATTTGGAAAAAAAAAAATGAAAGTCTGTAATTTTTATTTAAAATATAATAGCCGCTAGTAAACAAGGCATATTAAGCTTATATATGAAAACAAAACCCTAAATAAACCCTAAATAAACTTCCTAATGAAAATAGGAAAAATCACTAAAAATAGAAAAACAGCAAAAAAAAGGCCCAAACGTGCGAATTTGGCCAAAATCCATAGGGTATCACGAGACTTGGAATCAGTGGCCCGTTTCCACCCAAAATAGCCACCAAAAACACTGAAAATCGACACTCAAAACTTCACTTTATTTACAAAACTGCCACTACCGAACTGTGTCCAATTTTTCCAAGAACTCCAAGGCTTACTCCTGGACCGCATCATTTTCCCCTGCGGACAAAAACTTAGACCTCGAATTTGGCACAACATCATCATTAGAAGAAACACCAGTGAAAGGAATGAGATGCTTCACATTAAACACATATGCAGTACGAACATGACTTGGCAGCTTCAAGCGATACACATTAGGATTTATCTTTTCAATCACCTCCACTGGACCAATCTTCTTGGCATAAAGCTTGTTATACTGACCAGCAGGGAAACGATCCTTGGTCAAGACTACCCACACAAAATCACCAACGTCGAACTCCAGATGCCTGCGTCTTCGGTCTGCACCCTGTTTGTATTTGGAGTTGGCAACAGACAGGTTGTCAAAAACTGCCCTGTGCACATCCCGTAAACCTGTCACAAAATCACTAGCCTTGCCATGGACCCTCGTTTTGCTAGGCAGCACCATCAAGTCGAGAGGACCTCGAGGTTGGACAGAATACACAACCTGAAATGGACTGAACCCAGTGCTCCTGTTAACAGCGTGGTTATGTGCAAATTCAGCTTGGCAAAGCTTTTGGTCCCAACTCTTCACATGATCTCCCACCAAACATCGCAGCAGATTGCCCAAAGACCTGTTCACAACTTCTGTCTGGCCATCAGTTTGAGGGTGATAGGCACTACTA
>CATIWM010033876.1:0-15462 GCA_949671775.1 Mallotus repandus | reverse complement strand
TACATACTTAATAACAATTAGAGAAAGTCAATACAACTTAGAAAAAGAAAGGAAAAGTGAATGGATAAAACCCTTATAAGTATTCTTCTAGCACTTGTAGATGTAGGGTGTTTTCTCCTTTTGTTCTTCACTTTTCTTCTGTAATCCTTTTCTTTCCTTCTTTCTAAAATGATTTCTTCCTTTCTCTAACACAAAACTTTTGTTTCTCTCATTGTTTTCTTGTTTTTCTGGAACAGAGTTTTTTTTTTTTGGAAAATGCTGGAAAATGTCTAAATATAGCCTTGAACTTGGAAAGGCACCACTTAATTACCAAAGGTCACCATCCCAAACAGATGCAGTAGGTGCAAGGGCATTTTCGTCCATTCAAACGACTTTATTTTTGGACATTTTCTTCATGAAAGTTCTAGTACTCTGTGTTAGCTTTCCATAGTAACTTGATTCACTCAATTTGGAATTCTGTAGACGAAGTTATCCCCAAAACAAGAAAACTGTCTAAAACTAAAAAGTTGTGACTCCTTGCGGTGCCGACTCGTGACAGTGTTCCAACTAGCTTCAAAGGCTTCATTCTTCGTTCAAACAAGTCTATAACTCTTTTCATGCACCCATCAAGGCTAAAAACATATATGAAACATAAAAAAAACAACTAATGCAAACACTTAGAAATAAAAACAACAATTACATAAAGAAATAAACACACAAATATACTAAAAATCAACCTAAATAACAACTAAACATACTAAAATAAGTAAGCATTTTTGCGCTATATCATACCCTACGTGGTAGCTATAACTCCGATTCACTCAGTTATATGCTACATGGTAGCTATAACATAAATTTGAAGTTCATTTCATTATATGTTACACAGTAGCTGTAACAACATTTTGAATTCACTTTAGCTAGACACTACACAGTAGTTATAGCACAAGTTGCTAGATGGTCCATAGGACTTATAACACCTTTCACACACTCTTTTGCTAGATGTTCCATAGGAACTATAGCACATTTTCAAATCACAAGTTCAATAGACATTCCACAGGAACTATAGTGCAATTAGCTAGATGTCCCACAGGAAATATAGTTAATTTCTTCAATTCATTTCACTAGACGTCCCATTGGGAATATAGTGCAATCAGCTAGACACTACACAGTAGTGATAACATCACAACTAGACGTCCCACAGGGAATATAGCTAATTTCATAAATCAACACTATACGACTGAGTATAGTGTATTTTCAAATCAACACTATACGTCCGAGTATAATGTATTTTCAAATCAATGCTATATGTCTGAGTGTAGTGTATTTTCAAATCTACACTTTATGTCTGAGTATAGTGTATTTTCAAATCAACACTATATGTCCGAGTATAGTGTATTTTTAAATCAACACTATACGACTGTATTTTTAAATCAACACTATACGTCCGAGTTTAGTGTATTTTCAAATCAACAATATACGATCGAGTATAGTGAATTTTTAGATCAACACTATACGTTCGAGTATAGTGTATTTCAAATCAACACTATATGTCCGAGTATAATGTATTTTCAAATCAAAATTCGTGAGTAGTTATGGACTGTAGCATTAAAAGTGCAATGAAGGGGTTGTAACTAAACGTGAGTAGTTATGGACTGTAGCATCTAAAGTGAGCAATGAAGGGGTTGCAGCTAAATGTGAGCTGTTATGGACTGTAGCATCAAAAGTGAGCAACGAGGGGGTTGCAGCTACATGCGAGCAGTTATGGACTGCAACATCTAAAGTGAGCAATGAAGGGGTTGCAACTACATGTGAGCAGTTGTGGACTGTAGCATCAAAAGTGAGCAATGAAGAGGTTGCAGCTACACGTGAGCAGTTGTGGACTATAGCATCAAAAGTGAGCAACGAAGAGGTTGCAGCTAAACGTGAGCAGCTATGGACTGTAGCATCTAAAGTGAGCAAAGAAGGGGTTGCAGCTAAATGCAAGTAGTTATGGACTGTAGCATCTGAAGTGAGCAACGAAGGGTTTGCAGCTAAACGCGAGCAGTTATAGACTATATCATCAAAAGTGAGCAACGAAGGGGTTGCAGCTACATGCGAGCAGTTATGGACCACAACATCTAAAGTGAGCAACGAAGGGGTTGTAGCTATGTGCGAGCAGTTATAGACTGTAGCATCAAAGGCAAGCAATTATGGATTGCAGTATCAAAAGCAAACAATAAGAAAGTTGTAGCTATTTACAACTTGCTATCAATTATAGATTGCAACAACACAAAGCTTACATCATGGGACGATGAAAACAACGTTGCATGATTCAATGTTATAGGCCAACGCTCTGTAACATGTCAGGTAAGTATCCTAACTCCTTACCTTTGAAATTGTGTGCTTATTTGCTTTGTCGTAATTCGTCAAGCAAATAGCGGCAAAGGGGGGCAACTATAAGCACCCAATTTCAGGATGACTAGAGTATGATGCGAAAGAGGACTCCGATGATGAAAATTTGTTGCAAATAGATCTCTAATATTTGAATTTCGGATTCCAATGCTTAATTGCATTTTTTTTTACTCAATTGTAATTTTTTAAGGGACCCAATTGTAAATTTTTTTTTAATTTTTTCATGAAATCACCGATTGGAATTATGTATTTCCAATCGGAAATATATAATTCCAATCGGAAATACATAATTCCGATCGGAAATACACAATTTCGACCAGACTCAGGTATTTTTTAAAATTTTTGAAATTATTTATTTAAATTTTGATTGGTCAAAAATTAATTTCAAAAAAAATAAAAAATAATAAAATAATATTTTATCTGTAAATTTTATCATCCCTAACGATAAAGATAAAGTGTTTATCGTTTGGGATAATGAACTAATCTATGGAGTGTTAACCTAATTGACGGGAGAAATAAAAGGAAAGAGAGACGCAGAAGGAAAAGGGGGAGCGAAAAAAAAGAATGGAGAAAAAAAAACGGAAAAATAGAGAGAAAAAGAACGAAAAAAGTTTTCTTCTGGAAAAGTTTCCTTGTGATTTTATTTGAATTTTTTTTTTACGGGGAATTAGCCATTTTCTTTTGGGAAAAGCAATCAAAGCCTGGAATTGAGAAGATCAATACAGTAAATCTATTCAAACAGTGAATCAAACAAAAATTCTGAGGAGCTAATCAATATTGCATCTTTGTGTTTCATCCCTTTCTTTTTACTTTATTTATTTTCATTTAATTTTTTATTATTTGTTTTTCTCATGTTTATTCTAATCATTTTTTTATTTTTTTGTTTTGTTTCTTAATGATAGTGGTGAAAACGCTATATGCTCTGGAGATGAGATTGAATGGACTAAATCTATAAAGGTCCATGGAATGCCATGGATTAATCCATGTCAAAATCACGTAATTTTAGATTTATTTTTTGTGTTTTAGTGGTATTTACATTGTGTATTTATTTTTTATTTTTGGGCATGTAACTATTATTGTACATAGGGATTGTAATAGCCCCGGTAGTGGTAATATAGTGGAATCTTTATTTTTCCTGCACTTAAAATTAATTAATAAATTAGGTTTATTTGGTAAAATCCTAATTAAAATTAATGGTGACTCTAGATTAATTTAGGTTGTATGTAATTAAAATTAGGGTTAGAAATATCACATAATGTTTGTTTTTTATTTGTTGTATTTATTTTCATTATTTTGGACTTATTTTTTTAATTTTTATTTGTTTTGGGCCACAAGCCCACATGTAGGTCTAACTTACTTAATTAATAGGCTTTAAAATTGATTTTAGATTTAATTAAAAAGAACTTAGGCCCATTAGGTTAATTTAGATTTTAGACCCATTTTTTAGTTAAATAAAATTAACTTAGATTTAGCTCAGTCCATTAATAAAGTCTTATTTATAATTTGTAGATTTGGATCATTTCATGTAATTAAAATTAATTAGAATTAAGTCCACTAATTCATTTCTTTTTCTTTTAAAATTTAATAGACTTAAGCCAATTTTCTTTAGAATTAAAATAAATAGACTTAGGCTCACTAATCATCAAAATGTAGGCCAATTTTAGTTTCATTTCACTTGTAAATAAATTATGTAGATTTAGTTAACTTAAATTAAAATTAAATGTAGTTTGGATTTGGGGCGTTGCGCTTTAAAATACATTTTTTATGTGCTTTGTCATGGATTAGTTGGCTTAGGGTTAGATGGATGTTCAATAATGTTCAATTAGATTTTAATGAAATTGAGGGAGTAAGATAATAATTAATAAAATAATTCTAAATGAACATAAGACTAAAAGAAGTTGGTATTCCGTATCCAGAACTTCTGGTTGTGGTGCTAGCTTGTATTAGAGAATCGAGTTACCACCACTTTCGATTTGTCCCCGTTATTATCTTGGGTGGTGACACCTCATCTCCATGCTATGTCTGTGTGACAATGGTTAATGTGTTTCCTAGAGCCCTGAACTCAAATAGTATCGTGGTTGCAATAAATTTGGACACGCCGTCTACACCTATATTAGGAGGACTGATAATTCGGCTATCACACTTTTTTTATTTTCTTTGGTCTTTGTTCTTAGGAGTACCCCGAGTATGTAGCATACAGAACCCTACTACTGTTTTGTGATGATTGGCTAAACCTGTATCTTTGACCATCACCGGATGCATAGGAATCCTGATACATGTCAGGAGAGCAATGAAATATGTTGCTCTGACTACCGTTTTGTTTATATGGGAGCAAAAGGTTTGAGGACAGATCTTGGACTCCTCTTCATGCAGATGTTTTCAGGTCATACAGTTGGTCAGCAAATATTTGTGGAAGAAGAAATGGATTTTTTTGTCTCCTTCTCAATGTCATCTTGTATTTTTTCTGCACATTCTTCACTTACCCTTCTTAGCATCATGTCAATCCTGTCTTTTTTTGCAGAGGGAGATTCTGCATTGCAAGGATGAACAATGAGCTTCTCCAAAGCAGAGGCATTTTCAAGAAAAAACCTGATAAACTCATGCTCAACAATTCCACCAACAAATCCAACTGTTTCTAGCACCTTGAGGTTTTGACGAGGACATTTGATATGCTCTTCAGTTTACTACAATGAGTTGACTGTAAAAAAAAAAATTGCAAGCCGCACAATGCGCTACTCAGTTGTCATATATAAAAGGATATCAATTGTTAATGAGAGAAGGAAAATCTCATGTAGCAGAAGATAGAAGCATTAAGTAAAGTAGAGGGAAAATTTATATTGTCCCACTTAATAGCTTAAGTTAAAATGGAGTTGACTACTTTCCGCACATCTCAATATGCTAATAAGCAACACTGAGAACAAGAGGTGTATAAATGAGGCTGAAAAAGCCATGGATGCACATTCTTTAGCTTATTTCATCTTTGTACATAGAATTTGGAGACAATCCTTTTGCTAAAATTAATTGCACAAGCGCCAAAACAATCTTCAGTCGGAGACATTTCTGGACCTCCCAGCAGGTTAATGAGATGGGGAAGGTTTGCAATTTGTAATTTTACTCTTACTCCCTTATATGACCCTCCTTTATTGAGATAAGATTCAGGGCAGTAATCTCAACATTTTCTAATTCATAGCAATCAAAGATTTCAAGGGGCTTTAGATGGTACTATTAAGCTCACCAAACGGACTACAGCAGCCACAGTAAATTGTCCAAGCAATGGACAATTTAGTAACAAGTGCTCCAGCACTTCTCTAGTAATGTTCATATGCCTAAAACAAAGAGACTTTAGGGAACTAATGTTGGATAAACTATGAGGTTCTCTGATGAAATGATAACAATCAATTGGGAAACGATAGCAATCCTCATGATCTCTAAATTCACTTGATGAAGAAGGTGCCAAGGAAGTCTCTTTGACATTGCAAAGATCATCCACTTATCAAGGCTACGTCGACAATTACAAGCCAAATCAAAACAAACAATCATCTAAATTTGAAATCTTTGTATACCTCCATCCGGATACTCGTTTCACCCATAATGCAAGCCTAATCCTTTCCCTTCTCAATACATCACTATCCCATGCTTTTTCACTTGCATTCTTACTGCAGTCAAAATTTAAGCAACATGTTAATGTCATCAATGGCTCATGAAAGCCTCAAAATTTTTCAAATTTAGGTTTCTTAAGGCTGGCATAAACAAGAATGATAGGAGAAAACTATGCATAAGCAAGCAAGAAAATTTCAACCTTTTCACCATTAACATTAGAGTCTGCAAAAACTAAAAAAATAATTGAGCTTTGTGCGAATAATTTAGTGAACAAAACAGAGAAAGGGACTAAAATTCTTACCAAAAAGAGAAAAAGATCAGAACTTTATCCCTTTGTAACACTTTTCTTGATCTTCTACTCCGTAGATTTTGCAGTAAAAGAAGGAAGTAATTAGAGAAATGGCGTTGATGCCCATAAATACACACAGGGACAGCTGCAAAACTGAAATTCCCTATGAGATGTCAAAATTCAAAAAGCTTCGCCTGCCCTTTCGTCTTCAATCACCCAGTTACAGTTGTGTTGAACTCGTAATGTTTTGCGCCTAAAACACTAAAGTCCCTATTATTTCAAACATGACTCGTATAGGATTCTGCACTTCAAAGTTTACTGCAAGCTCTCTTGCCTCTATCAGCACTCTTTATACCAATTATTGTTCCTTCTTGTATATTACATATATAATTGATTCAGGCCAATGTTTGTACTTGCAAAGAAGAAGTTGTTAACTGCACACATATTAATCAACTAGTAATGGTTGCAGTGTGCCAAATCAGCAATGGTGGTTTTAAATCACCATAAGGCTAATGAGGCTAAAAGAACAGACGCATGCATGAGATGGCACATATAAATTTCAATGCACCAACCATCAAAGAGCTAGAACAAGTAAACACTAGGGAAAAATAAAGGGCTTTTCTCTCTTCACTGCATCATTAAAGATTGTAAGATCCATCTCATGCCCAGCAGTTAATTGCAAAATTATTACATATTCTGCCCATGAACCACTATCAATTTAGAAAAAAGAGAAAAAAAAAAAAAAAATTCTTCAGCAAAATAAGGCCTCTGCAGTTTAGCTGTACAGATCATCATCATCTCCGGCAGTGGTAGTTGAAGCAAATGGATCCGAAGTTGTTGGAACACTCACCATCAAACCATAAAATTTCAGACATAACCAGCCAGAAGAAAACAGAGTTGTAATTTGAAACTAGATATTTTCCATTCTCTCTCACACTTTCATTGATAGAGCTGCTGTTTATATAGCAGCAATAATACATGTTATACAAGAGACCATATTGCAGTCTGACATAAACATCTCCTAGTATGGTGGACATTAATTGCTTGTACAATTAAACAAAAACCATATCTACTTGTACATTACATGATAAATAGTAAACAATATTTTCAGCTCACATTTTCTTCACATACATCAGCAATACACATACAAGAAAACAAAATATACCAGCTCTAAAGTATTTTAGAAAAGTCTTAATTCTAACAGAAGTCCCTCCAGCTGCAGCATTGTCAGTATGATCTGAAAACAGAAACTCTGTCCCAAACCCTTGAGACTGCTGTAAGGTTTGAACAAACATCTGATATTTCCTGATGTCAGCATCACTAACACTTCGGCGGGCATATTTCATTGATTCCTCGAAGTGAGCAGGCTTTATCTCAGGAACCTCATCAACATCATCCTCTTCCATCGCCTCAGGGTTCTCTTGCTTCCTTTTCTCCCTCTCAATGTCCTGTCATTACTCAAATGGTAAGTGAGGGTCAACAATATAAAGCATATCATGCAAATATGTTATTTATCCTATTACAGTTAGAAAAAGGTTTCTTCCTTTTTTTTCCTAGAAGGAAGCCGTACCTTCCTCCACATGATCATTTGTATCAACTAGTCAAATGAATATGGATCCACCGGCAAAATTACTAACAATGATAGGCAGGTTTGTTCAACCTGAATTGAACTTCAACTTGCACAAGCTAGAAATACAACAGAGTACTTCCAAGGAAAGGATATTACCTTCCCAATGCTTTCTCTAATAGTGTACTTGCAAGCACGCTGACAGATTTCAGTGATATCAGCACCACTGCAACCATGTGTGTATCGTGCAAGAGCTGCTAGGTCAACATCCCTAGAAACAGGTGACTTGCGCAAACAAGCTTTAAATATCTGATAGCGGGAAGCTTCATCAGGTAGAGGGATATAAATCAACTGGTCCAAGCGACCAGGCCTACGCAATGCTGGATCAATAATATCTGGTCTGTTAGTTTCCCCAATGATGAAAACTGTCTTCTTGGCAGTCATTCCATCCATTTCTATCAGCAGTTGATTTAGGACTCTATCTGCAGCACCCCCAGCATCTCCAATGGAGCTGCCACGCTGGAAGCAGGAAATTAAAAATAGCACAAGCATTTGAAGACCAGGGTAAATGACTAAATAAATGCCCTACAGTGGAAAAAAAAAAAGTTCCCTCCAAGTAATTATGTGGCGACGTAACTGCAAGGACATTCTCAGTAAAAAATTACCTGGGTTGCAATGGAATCAAGCTCATCAAAGAAAAGTACACATGGTGCAGATTGACGTGCTTTGTCAAATATTTCCCGCACATTTGCCTCACTTTCTCCAAACCACATAGTCAGCAGTTCAGGACCTTTCACGCTAATGAAGTTAGCCTGGCATTCATTAGCAATTGCTTTTGCAAGCAAGGTTTTACCACACCCAGGGGGTCCATAAAAGAGAACACCCTTAGAAGGTGACATGCCAAATTTCTTGAACTTCTCAGGATATTCCACAGGATATTGGACAGTCTGCAAGCGGCCACAAACTTATTAATTAGATACAAAGAAAAAAAAAAGAATAAGATAAAACAATGATCAAGGACTGTAATAAATAACCAACCTCTTGAAGTTCTCTTTTAACATTTTCCAGCCCCCCAATATCTTCCCACGAGACATTAGGAACCTCCACTACCTATCAAGTAGAAAAATATGTGCGTTATTCTCAAGACAAACGAGAAAAAAATTCAAACAGGAATTAAAAAAAAATGTCTTTCCCAGGAAACAGCCAGAAACCTGTGAAGTGAAACCAACAAAGAAGAAACACCAGCTGAGGTGGCTTGAGTGCTTCATCTTACATAAATGTAAAATACAAATTCACACAAGTTTCCTCAAAATTGATAACTAGCACAAATATTTCAAGCTGTACTCACTGTTTCACGCAAGGCTGATGGATTTGATGCTCCCAGAGCAGTCTGGAAGTGTTCATTAGTTACAGCCATTGAATTCAACACCTCAGCATCAATTGTTTCATCCTCCAAGTCAATAACATCCATTTTCTCTCTAATACACTGAAAAGCAGCCTCTGTGCAAAGGGCAGCAAGATCTGCACCAACATAACCATGGGTATCTTTTGCAATACTTTCGAGATCAACCTGAGAAAATATCAGTTGTTAGTTCACTTGTTTACCTTAAAGTTAGATTCTTTATGAAATACATGAGCAAGTAGCTATTGTGACCGAAACTTACATCTTCAGCAAGTTTCATATTTTTCGTATGGATTCTAAGGACTTCCAAACGTCCAACTTCATCTGGCACACCAATGTCAATTTCACGATCAAATCTCCCAAATCTCCTCAGAGCTGGGTCAATACTGTTTGGCCTATTGGTAGCTCCCATCACAATCACATGTGCTCGGGACTTAAGACCATCCATTAAAGTAAGAAGCTGTGAAACTATACGCCTTTCCACTTCACCATGAGTCTTTTCCCTCTTTGGAGCAATAGAGTCGATCTCATCAATAAAGATTATGGATGGAGCATTCTTTTCAGCTTCCTCAAATGCTTTCCTCAAGTTGCTCTCACTCTCACCAGCCAGCTTTGACATGATCTCAGGACCATTAATCAAAACGAAGAATGCACCTGTCTTATTGGCCACAGCTCTTGCAATGAGAGTTTTTCCAGACCCAGGCGGCCCATAGAGCAAAATACCTTTCGGAGGCTTCACACGAATCACACCAATTGTTTTGAAGAGCTGTGGGTGTCTAAGAGGGAGTTCTACTAATTCGCGAATCTGAGCCATTTGCTTCCTAAGTCCACCAACATCATCATAGCCAACCTCATTTAATGTCTCCTCATCCTCACGCTTGATTGGCTTTCCTTCATAGAATATTTCAGTATCTGGTCCAACAACACAATATTCACCAGGGTCCGTCTCAATCACTTTAAATTCAACACTGCGCATTCCGCCCCTGACTAGGAAAAGGTCACCCTTCCTCAAAGGCCTGAACGTTTCTAAGAAATATGCTGTTGAATTCAATCAAAAGACGATCAGAACTCATTATTCAATTGCAAAATAAGATAGAGATCACAACAGAAGAACAGCAAAGAGACTTACGCTTCAAATACACATCAAACAGATTGCCAGTAACACCTTCAATAGTGTCATCAATTGGAAGGACATGAACCCGCCGCGCATACTCGACGTCAGGACACTGATGAACAGACACCACATCACCAAGACGTACCCTAAGATTAGCTCTGACGACTTTGTTCATTCTAATCTTGGGCTCTTCACATTGATTATCAGCAAGAACAATGCAAACTGTGTCTTTTCTCTTTTTTCCCTGTACATCAGGATAAGAAAAGGATATACTGAGAACAAAAATCCTCAAAAAAAAAAAAAAAAAACCAACACAATGAAACTGGATTTTTGGAGAACAAAGCAGTTAACCTTAATTAGCACAGTGTCTCCTCTAAAAAGTTGAAGCTTTTCCATGGTATCAGGATGAATGGAGACAACAGAGTTGTCATCATTAATGGCCTCATCAACAATAAGGCGGTTAGGAGACTTCTTTCTCTCCAGAATTGCAGTTGAATAATCTCTCTTACCACTGTTCCTGTAATACGTTCAAATTTCAGTAATTGTTTCAGCACTTGGCCAGGTCAAGTCTCATCAAATTATTCCTTACAAAAAAAAAAATCATAAAAACCCACAAAAAGCTCAAAGCTTTACTTGAAATTTGAAACAAAAGCTCCAAGCTTTATGAAACTCATTCATCACAATCCCAATAATTCAAATCAACCCATTACAATAACACATGCAAAAGACATTGAAAAGAACTGAAAACAAAGAAAGGCAAGTGAAAATTCAAACGACACATACGGGTCACTAGAAGAAGAAGAAGAAGAATGCTGGGTGGAGCCTTGATCCGCCATTGAATATTAGCAGAGATTTTTTTAGCTTAATCTGGGATTTAAAGTTTGAGTTTTTTTTTTTTTTCAATTAACGATCGAAGCTTTGATAAAAGGAAAATGTAGCGACAAGTATATTCAAGTGGGTCCCGTTCTAAGCAAATGTATCTTTTCAAAGTTTAAAGTAACTTTGTGTGGTTCAACTAATTCAAGCAGGTTCCAATACAATCAACAGACACTCAGCATTGGTCAGTGCCATCAAGCTTCTATTGCAGAGGGAGTGTGTGGTCCAAGTGAAGCATATTCATAGAGAAGCAACTTCTGCAGCTGATTTTATGGCCTCAACTGCGCATACTTATGAACTAGGCTGTCATCGTGTTCAATCCCCAGTTTCTGGTCTCTCCCCATGGTTAGATTATGATATTAGAGGGATTTCTTATCCTAGATTGGTTAATATGTAGTTTGCTTAGGCTTTTGCCTCCTTCCTCGTACCAACAAAAAAAAGTTTAAAGTAATGTTTTGAATTTAAAGGGTATTTTTGTAACATAACACTTATCTTCTTTTGTTTTTTTCCTTTTGCATATTTTTTTACTTTATACATCCTTATTCTTTCACATTTATCTTTCCATTTTTTTCTTATTAACTAATAATTAGTTTAGTACCCGCGCTAATTGCGGGTTGTATATAATAAAAATTAATAATTAATAAGGTAAATTGTTATTTGCTCCATGTGTTTTGTGACAATAAATTTTATGACCATAAAAAATTATTACTAATAAATAGGTATAATTTTTTAGGTAAATTTTGGTAAAGATATATAATATTAAATTGACACAAATATTTTGAAATTTATTTGTTCAAATTTTTAACTTGTAACAAAAATTTCATTTCATATATTTCAGTGACAACTAAAATTCATCACTTATGAATTGAAAATTTTAGTAACAATATTAAATATTTTTTACGTGACAAATTTAACTTGTCACAAAAATTTTCTTTAACTACATTTAAAAATATTATTACAAAAAAATTTACTTTTTTTTATGTTATTATAATAATTAGTGACATTATGGTAATAAATTGTCACAAAAATTTAATATATTGTGACCATTCAATATATTGTCATATATTATTTAGTGAAAACTTAATAAATTAAATATTGTAACATATTACAAAATTATAGTCACGTATTAAATTTTTTTTTTGTGATAATAAATTTTGTGACTGTAAAAATAATGTCACTAATGAGTGAATTTATTGTAGTGAATATATGAGAAAATATACGAAAGGTCAAAAATAATATATAATTTAAAAGAAAATAAAACTTAATCATAATAATTAATAATTTAAAACTTTTTAAATTTTCAAAATAATTTAAGAGATGAAGATCTTTTAGCTTTTCAAGATAATTGAAAAGATGTAGGTTTGAGGTAAAATTTATAAAATAAAATAATAATTAATTATTCAAAACTCTTTGAATTTTTAAAATAATTTAAAAGATTGAGACTTTTTATTTTTTTAAGACAATTGAAAAGCTGTAGGTTAGAGGCAAAATTTATGAAATAGAAATAAAATATAATATAAAAATTAGAAAAAACAAAAAGAAGTAGAATGACCATAAATGCAAAGTTTGCTCATGAAATGGTAAAAAATTAAAAATATAAAGTAGTTAATTTTAAATTTTTAAAAATTAAAGTAAATATAATTTAAAATATAAGAGATAAAAATATAAAAAATAATATTCATTAATATGTTGTAAAGTGAAATTATATAAAAAATTAAAATAAATATAATTAAAAATATGAAAAGTCATTAAATATAAAAAATTTAATGCTCATTAATATTTTATGAGATGATAATAATATAAAATACAAAATTAGAAAAAACACTTAGGAGCAAAATTACCACATGGCAAAATTTTCTTTGGTGTAATTTTTCTTAGCAATCTTACTTTTTTTTTTGGTGTATTCTTAATTAATAATATTCAAAGTTTAAATAAGTACAACTACACATTTCATTTTTATTATCAATATGAATTTCATCATAACCAATCACAGAGTAACTTTGCAATCAACCACGTTGATTACCTATAAAATACCTTTTATAACTACGGACTAGTTTATACTATCAAACCTATTTCTTTCATTGCCAAATTCATAATTTAAATTTTTTTCCATCGAAAATAAAAGTCATCTAATATCTCAATTATAACTAATTTAATAATTTCATGACTATTTTTTATAGGCTAAAAAATAAATAGAAAATAATCACTTTAAATTTAGTTCATATATATATAGGTATAAAAGAGTATAAAAACTCAATTAAATAAAATTATAACTTAAAATAAAATTCATATGCATCAACAAAATTATAAATAATAAACTATATAAAACAAATAAAAACAAGAAGAGAGTTTGCTATGTAATAAGAGTAACATAATTTTAAAAAAAATTTAAAAGAATTTACCATCTTTATGATTTTTTTTTAAGTGAAGAGAGTAAAGTAAGAATAATCACACTTTAGAGTTACTTCATTGTGTGAGAGTGGGTAATGTGAGTATCTATAAAATATAAGAAGGACTGCAAATGTCAAAATGTGAGTATTTATAATGATATGAAATAGAATATAAAAGCTCAAAAAATAAAAAATACAACTTAAAAGAAGAACAAAAATTAAAATTAAAATAATTAATGATTTAAAATATGAAAGATCACGTACAATATAAATACATTAAAAAAAATTAACATGCCATATGTTATTTTAAATTTGAATAATTCAAAATTCAAATAGATAGAAATATGAAATTTTTTTAATTTTTTATAAAGAAAAAATTATAATTTTTACATTTTCATAACATTCAAATAAAATAAACAAATTAAAAAAATTGTAGTTTACATAGTGAAAGTTATCTTACGTTTTATGTAGATATAAAATTAAAAAATAATTATTTAAAGAAATAAAAAAATTTAATTTTTAGTGTTTCAAAAAATCTAATTTAATATTATAACTAAAAGTCTTTCTAAATAATATAATAAAAAATTACGTAAATAATCGGTAAACGTAGAAAATAATTAGTTGTAAAAATTTAGAATTTTTATAATTAATATAAATATAATTAGAAATAGAAGAAGATAAAAAATATTAAAAAAATAACGCTCATTAATATGTTAAAAAGTAAAAAATAAAAAATAAATAAATTATAAAAATTAAATAAATATAGTTAGAAATATGAGAAGTAAAAAAATATAAAATATTAATGCTCATTAATATGTTGTAAAGTAAAAAATAAAAACATGAATAGTTAGAAATATGAGAAGTCAAAAAATAATTGCTCATTTGTATGTTGTAAAGTAAAAAAAAAAAAAAAAAATTAAATTAAATATAAGAATTAAAGAAAAAATGGCTTGAAACAAAAGTGGCACATGGCAAAATTTGTCCTGGGTAGCAAAATAGATGCAATTAACTTTTATATATTTTATATAGATATACTTTTGCTTTTTAACACAACAAAGAGCTCGAAAATGGCAATTATGTTCAACTCTACTGCCTTGAAAGATGCTTGTCGTCACGAGCTGAACTCCAAGAGCATGTGACCGATACTAGAGAATAGAAAAATATAAAACTTTCGAAACCCGTAATAAGCCTTTATGAATTTTCACATAAAAGTTCATTAAATTTCCTGCAAAATTTCCTTTGTACCAGGGCAAAACCAAAACCTGTAAAACATATAAATACACTCAAAATATTTTCTATCCATCACTGCTACTTCACCACAACACAATACCTAGGTAGCCTAAAATAAATTAGAAAATACATATTAGTTCAAAGTTCGACAAAATGAACACAATAGAATGAAATTCAGTAAAAGGCCAAAAATTTATCTCAAATAAACTTTAAGAAATTTACAACTTAATATCGTCTTGGTCTATCTAAGGCTATATCTCCATATCCTTCTTAAGTTAAAGATGCTTGAATAGGTGATCTCGGGCCTTAAGACGTTGAATTAAAGGTGGATCAACCTTTTGTTTGATTCAAGACACTGGATTTAGGCGCCCTTAAAGGTGAGGTCATCTGTTCAAATTCGACCATCACCTCTATCTTCATAACATCCCATTGAATATCGGGGTCACTTCTCCTTTCATCTATTTGGACCATTGAGCATGCCAATGGTATTGACATAAACAAATTGAGGAAAGCGCTGGTATCTCCATAGGTAATCTTAAAGAAGGAAAGGTCATTTATTGGAACTAAAAGACCAGCTAAGGAAAAAAAAAAAAAATTATATATATATATATTCAAAACCAATGT